>CAUYLG010044511.1:0-60266 GCA_963573385.1 Cacajao melanocephalus | reverse complement strand
ATATATCCAAAGGATTATAAATCATTCTATTATAAGGACACATGCACACAAATGTTCATTGCAGCACTGTTTATAATAGCAAAGACCTGGAACCAACCCAAATGCCCATTGATGATAGACTGGACAGCGAAAATGTGGCACCTAGACACCCTGGAATACTAGGCAGCCATAAAAATCGATGAGTTCATGGCCTTTGTAGGGACATGGATGAAGCTGGAAACCATTTGCCTCAGCAAACTGACAGAAGAACAGAAAACTAAACACTGCATGTTCTCACTCATAAGTGGGTATCAAACAATGAGGACAAAAGAACACAGGGAGGGGAACATCACACACTGGGGCCAGTTGGGGGGTGGGGGGACTACAGGAGGGATAGCAGGGAGTGGGGAATTGGGGAGGGATAGCATTAGGAGAAATATCTAATGTAGATAATGGGGGGATAGATCCAGCAAACCCCCATGGCATGTGTATACCTATGTAACAATCCTGCACGATCTGCACAGGTACCGCAGAACTTAAAATAGAAAAAGAAAATAACATATATTTTGATTTATTTTAAAATATATTTTGAACAGGCTGATGTTTCTTCATTTCC
This sequence comes from Cacajao melanocephalus, assembly GCA_963573385.1. NCBI lineage: Eukaryota > Metazoa > Chordata > Mammalia > Primates > Pitheciidae > Cacajao > Cacajao melanocephalus. The sequence goes on along the minus strand of CAUYLG010044511.1, from coordinate 59,671 downwards.
TCTATTAAATCTTTCCCAATTTAAGATACAGTTCAATGTAGAACTATGTAATATCATCATTAAACTAAGTTACATAGCCTTTCATGTGTTACAGAACATTTTCACAAATATTTCCTAATTTGACCCTTGCAACCAACCACTCAGGCAAGTATCTCCTTGTGCTTTGTTTGCCTGTTTCAAAAAAACTGGGGAAATAAATGACTTGCCTAATGTTACTCAGTGAATAAAGGTGAGATTGCAATTCTGCTGGCTCCTGGCACACAGATAGATGCTTCAAAACTCTCACTCAGCTCTACAGTATCATATGGCTCAGAGTTGCTACATCCAGTATTTCTCTTCCAAACTTGTGGATGAGCACGTAGCCATAAGAATGGTCTATGTGGAGAGATAATAACAGGAATCAAAGGCACCATCTCATGCTTAGAAAAGAGGCCCATCAGAAATTTGTGATGAGTATAAAATAGAAAGGCAAAGCAACATAACTCATTGTAGAAGTCCTTGACTCATATTTAAAAAGCAAAGCTATTCCTTGGTTTAAACATTTGTACTTGAAAATTACTGTGGTGGACAGATTAGGAATATGAATAAGATACATTCCCTAACTTCAGGTAACTGGGAAAGAAAAGTAGCCAGCAGTTTTAAGACAAGGTACATTATCTTAATCTTCCAAAGGAAATAGTCAAAGGAAAGAGAAAATGAGGCAGCTTGAGCAAGAAGCCTGAGAACTTAGAGGAAAAATTCATGAGTTTCATATCTGGAGATGACTAGTGACCTTGGAGAGAGCAGCTATAGTAAAATGTTTGCCATGGAAGTTGACCACAAAGGGCTAATACATAACTATATACACCTAAGAACATGCACTTCCACTCAAAACCAAGTTTGTTTATTTATTTATTTTGAGACAGGGTCTTGCTCTGTCACCCTGGCTGGAGAGCAGTGGCATGATCACAGCTTATTGCAGCCAGGCTCAAGTGATCCCCCGACTTCAACCTCCCCAGTAGCTGGGACTACAGGCACATGCCACCATGCCTGGCTAATTTTTTTTTTTTTTGTATATTTTGTAGAGAAGAGGTTTTGCCATGTTGCCCAAGCTGACCTCAAACTCCTGAGCTCAAGTGCTGTGCCTGCTTCAGCCTCCCAAAGTGCTGGGAGCCACTGTGCCTGGGATGAGCTACTGTGCCTGGGAAGAGCCACTGAGCCTGGCTCCAACCTAAGTTTTGAATTTATTGTCAGTGGGTCAGAAATCACTTAGTTTAGAAAAACCTCATGAACTACAACATTGCAATGTGTTAAATATGCTTGCATAAATTCCTTCTTTTCAACCTTACAGAGAGTAGTTAAATGCTCTATTCTTCCACACGCACATATCTTTGTTTCTGCTGCCTTTGAGCAGGAATTGAAGGATGCTCTCAAAATTCCTCAGCTTGAGCAGCTTTTTCTTAAGATGTAAGAGTTTCCTGTAGCTGACCACAAAGGGCATTTACTCAAGCCAGCTCCATGTGTTAACCAGGCCAGGCTGAAGGGAAGTCCCATAGTTCCTTAGCTGCAGGTATTCTCTCTGGACTGACAGCTCGAAGAGCACACAGCTCTCATGCTCTAGGATCAGGGAACTTCAAGAGCAGCCCTGCGGGAACCAGGGAAGACTGTAAATCCAGTTCTCTCTGCATCTGTTCTTTGTCTTTGAGCCTGCTGGCCTTACATGTCCGCTTAGAGGGAAGTGACAACAACAGCACAGCAGACCCTGTTTTCTACACACTGGACATAGTTTGAATTTCTTATGAATTAATGTTCACCCAACCTTCATAAACTATTTACTGGCTTCTTGAGACGCCCTGTCTTTTTCTGTCTAGTCCATTCCTACTCATCCTTTATAGTTCTCTTCAAATTACTATATTTTGGAAAGATTTTCTGATTATTACAAGCCCACAAACAAACTTTCTCAGGGTACCACATTTTGTTACCCAATGTTGTATTTATTTTCCAAATATCTTAGGTATGACCTTTATCTCATCATTAAAACCTAAGCTCCCTGAAAACAATGAGTGCAACCATGTACTTAAATGTTTATGTGCCAAGAACTGTACGAAGTTCTCACAACTGCCTTTGTGGATGAATTATTCTATTTTATATATGTTGAACCTGAAGTTCTGAGGTTCCCTGCGTCACAAAGGCAGAAAATCACAGAGCCAGGACTTAAAACTAGCTCTCTCTTGTTGCAAAACCCTTGCTCCACCACAGTGCTACACTGCCTTTTGTATTGGAAGTTATAAACTATGTTGTACGTGCTAAAGCTTTGCGTTTCTTATGAGTTGTATAAACTATGTTGTATGTGCTAATGCTTTGCGTTTCTTATTTCTGCATGGGTTAGGATATGAAAATACTTTGTCAAGCAAAAAAGTGAAGTATCATCTGCTGAGCCCTGAGGGAGAAATAGCAACAAAAGATCTTGTGGAAAATAAACCCACCTAACATAGCAGTCTGATCAACAAGAACAAAGGTTCTGTATGGTTATAAAATTAGAGATGATGTGAATGATAGGCACTTCTTTTCTCTGCGCTACCTCCTCAGTATCAAAGAGTGTTGATAGATGTGGCATATTTCAAACACTTCAAACTTAGTGTTAACAATAAAAATTAGGGAGGGCTAAAACATTTCTATTATTTGTAGAACTCAAAGCCATCTTGACATGTTGTTTCTTATTTTTTATGATCTTTTATTGTCTGTTATATATGCCAGGTACCATTCAGCAAAGGAGATAGCATGTAGTCTTTGCCCTTAAAGAGGACATTGGGTAATGGAGAAGATATTTTAGGAAATATTTGCAATGGAGTATGACAAGTATGTCAAACATGTAATAAAATACAGTGATTAAAATTAAGGAAAAAGGAATCATCTCTCTTTAAATGAGCCAAAGTAGGCTTTTGGTGGAGTTCCATGGGTTGAGGTTTAAAGAATTAAAGGGCTACCAAAATTTTCCAAGAATATTCAAAACAGAAGAAATAATATTGCAAAGTCACCGGGACTCTTATATTGTATAAATGTATCCCAAGGTGTCTACCATAGAGCTCCTAGGAAATACTTGTGTGGCCAATATATTACATTATTCCCATCACGCAGTCCTTTCTTAGTACAGAGACATGGAATAACTTGCATCCTGAAGTTAGAAAATCAGGGCATTCCTAGAGAAGTCTAAGTGGCTCCTTTCCTGTTGAATAAACATAAGAGGCCTGACATACAATAGTGGGGAATGAGGCAGAGACTTAGGTTAGGTCAAGCTGTCTACCATAAAGCTCCTAGGAAATACTATTTAACCTGACTTGGAAAAAATCCACTGAAGAACTTAAAAAAAAAGTGTGTTGGTTACTATAGCAAACTTTCAAGAGAGGATAGATATTGAAAAGCTCAGGTGGAAACACAGATTGTTCAATTAGATGTACTTAGAAGAAAGGCAAGTTCAGCAGTTCTTGGAACACATGAATATGTGCATATTTAGGCAGGAGAACATGAAGAATTGCAAGAGTTGAAGATACCACAGCCTTGGGATACACTGACTACAGGGTCAGGGAAGGGAGCTGAGCTTTGACTGCTGTTACTGGCTACAGCTACATCCAAACAGCTGAGCGCTGTTCATCTTAGGTTCTTTCATTAATCTTACAAGTATTTATCGAGCCATGTGCCAGGCCCTATTTTAGATTCTGGGAATACAATAGTGATTGGAGAAATTTCCCTGCCTCGTGGAATACTCACTCTAGTGGGAAGAAACAAAACAATACATAGATAAGCAAGAATATAAGTACTGTGAAGCAAAATCAAAAAGAAATAATGGGGTGCAATGAATAAAAATAAGCATCATGAAGAAAAATAAGATGTGGAAGGGGACTAGGAAGTGTGGGAGTGAGTGAAATACAATTTACATAAAGTGTTTAGGAAAGGCTTCTCCAATAAGTTGGTGTTTGCATGGAGACATACAGGAAGTAAAAGAATGAAGTCAGGCATTGTGGCTTACGCCTATAATCCCAAAACTTCAATATACCCAGGCAAGACTGCTTGAGCCCAGGAGTTCAAAACCATCCTGGGCAACATAGGAATACCTCATCTCTATAGAAAAAATTTAAAAACAGTCAAGCATGGTGGTGCATGCCTGTACTCCCAGCTACTTGGTAAGCTGAAGTGAGCAGTTCATTTCAGCCCAGGAGGTGGAGGCTGCACTGAGCTGTGATTGTACCATTGCACTCCAGCCTGAGTGACAGAGCAAGACCTGGTCTCAAAAAAAAAATGAGCTGTGAAGCTATCTGGAGAAAGAGCATCATGTTTAGTGTGTCTGAGAATCAGTTAGGAGGTCTGTGTGGCTCAGAAGGATGGGTAAAGAGAAAGAATGGTAAAAATGAGATCAAGAGATGACAAGACCAATGCAGATAGGACCCAGAGGAAGGGTGACCATGTACCCTAGTTTACCTGTCTCAGAACCTTCCCACTTACTGGGTCTTTTACCTTCAGAGCTCATATCCCAATCTTTGTATGGTAGCTCTTTATTAGTCCATTTTCACGCTGCTATAAAGAAGTACCCAAGACTGGGCAATTTATAAAGGAAAGATGTTTAATTGACTCACAGTTCCACATGATTAGGGAGGCCTCAGGAAACTTATAATCATGGCTGAAGGTGAAGGGGAAGCAAGCACCTTCTTTACTAGTTGGCAGGAAAGAGAAGCACAAAGGAGGAACTTCCAAACACTAATTAATATGACAGAACTCATGCAAACTCACTCACTATTATAAGAACAGCATGGGGAAAACCATCTCCATCATCCAATCACCTCCCTCCCTCAACATGTGGGAATTACAAGTCCCTCCCTCAACACATGGGGATTACAATTCGAAATGAGATTTGGGTGGGAACACAGAGCCAAACCATATCAAGCACCTTCTCATCAGAGTTATCAACTCTAGTGTCATCTGCTTAGGTGCTGCTGACTGCTAAATCTAAAGTGCACCCTTCCCTTCCATAGCTCTCTGCCATATTATTCAGTTTTATTTATAAAAATAAGAGATACCATGATAAGAAATACCTGAAATAAACCAAACCAACATGTTCCATGTCTGTCTCTCCTAACTACAGTGTAAATGCCAGTAAGTAGTAATCTTATTTATCTTGCTTTCAGCGGTATCCCAGCACCTAGATTAGTGCTCAACACAGAAATTATACTCAATACATATTTGGTGAATAAAAGAAGTTGCATTTCTTCTAGCCTTTACCCATAATCCTCAGAATAGGGCATCCTCACCTCACTCTTTCATTCTCTTAATATATTCCTTAGCTGGCTTTCCTAACTCCAGTGCCTTGTTCTCCAAAGGAGCTTGATCACAACTTTTACCACATCACAATTCAGCAATTCTGTATCAGCCTATAATAACAACCTATTTCCAAATACAACAAATTTTTAGAATGTTTGGCACAACCTGACTTACAGTTCTTGTCCAACTCTATTTCCTCTATGTGGGTCAGCATCTTTAGTCTCCTCCAAACTGCCACACTCATTACCTTCTCTACGCTTAAGTGTCTGTGGTGCTGTTTTCCAAGATTCTTTTCCATTTGCTCAAATTGTACCCATCCTTCAAAGCCCAGCTCATGCCATCTCTTCTTTTCGGCTACTCCAAGCACTGCTGATGTCCCTTTACTTTGTACCATATAACTTAGCACAAGGATTAGAGCTCAGTTTTATAATATTTGTTAGTGTTTGTTTGGAACTTGGTATGGAGAAAGATTCTAAGTCTCAGAGGGGAAAGAAATGTCATGATTGATTAGCAATGTCTGTCAGTAGGCCTATGGGAACAGAGAGAGACTTACTTAGCTATTACTAATGGGTTTCTGGGCATCAGTCCATATAATCTCTTGTGTGTGTGGCCAATATATTACGTTATTCCCATATCCCAGTCTTTTCTTAGTACAGAGACATGGAATCACTTAAATCCTGAAGTTAGGAAAAGTTCTGAATAGCTCCTCCAACCCCTACCTAATTTCAAATCAGAGCACAACAGAACTGTCTTAGCTGGCTTTATTTATGTACCTTTCAACTCCCTTCTCTCTGACAAAGGGAGAAATAGTTCAAACCAGTTGTTGATTGCTCACTGTTTTCTACTCCTAAGCCTGCATTGCAAAAACATCCATTCCAGCTCTACTAGCAATTGTATTTGCCCCTTTAATCTCCAATACAGACATCCATTTTTGTCTACTCATTACCAAAATTGTCATCTAAATGGTAAATTTCCTGAGACTGGAGTATGTCGCTACACCCCACCCCAACTACAACATTTTGTACCCAAGATACAACTGAGATTAAAGTAGGTGCTTAGTATGGATTGAATAAAAAGGAGAAGCACACTACTTTCTTATGATTCTAAAGCTTGCAAAGCATTTTCTCATGGCACAAAGGGAAGCAGAAGATTCTGGAATATTCCACCATTCATAATTAGCTCAACTTTCCATGTTTACAAAAGTTGTCCCCCATACACACACACTTTTAATAGGATGTCAGCCAGATTTCTAATAGCAACAATCACTGTAGTCTGAAGATTCTGTTAGAGATAAAAGCCAGAAAAGTAAATAAATATTTGTCAAAGCAAGAAAATACCGGGAAAGTTTCATATACCATTAGTTGACAGTTCAGCTAGAACTGAGGCTCTGTATCAACCTGATTTTCTTTTTTATTTTAGTCTGAAAAAAAAACCCACAATATCCCAGTTTAACTTCATAATCTGGCTTTGATCCTGGACACTCACTTATCTCCCTGGATTCCAGCTCCCTCAGCTGTCAATGCAGGGAGTAGGGAGAAAGATACATTTACTGTTTCTTCCAGCTTTAAAGTTTATGATCCATCATCTAAATTGGTATTTCAAGTATTGAATCTACAAAATGAAATTATTTCAATTAATATTTAATACAGAAAGTATTTTGTGATGAAGGGCCTCGCTTGGATGTTAAACATTTGGAGGAAGCATTTGGCTATTTTAGAACATGTAGTTTAATCAGCCTACCTACCTACACTTTTGAAAAACAGTCTATAATTACAGAATTGGGGAGACTGAATTTGATCACAATTCCAACTGCTGCTCAGTATAGTCTTTGCCAGTGCAAAGTGGCTTGTTACAATTTTGCTGTCTTCTCATTCCAAATGCAGTTTCAAAACCAGCAAAGTCAGAGCTGCCACTGCAGTTGGAGATTTTGTTTATCAAATGAGCCAAACTTAAGTGTCCCCTCAGTTCCTCATTTCTTCATTTTCTCATTTAATTATTCTTAATTTCTGCCTTTGCTTTCTTCAGGTGCTTGTAATCAAACTAACTTGTATGGCTGCCCTGTTCTCTACCCAAATATTTCTCTATGTAATATGCTTTCCTGATCACTCAGGGCTTATGAACTGTCCCTATTGTAATGGGCTATCTTCCTTAATGAAACAAATCTGGGATTCTCTAGCTTTCTCTTTTGAAAGATAAGCCAATCATATTACATTTTCATGAATGCATCATATCTTTGTCCTCTTGCAGTTTTCCTCTGCCTGAAACAACTCATCTCCAACTGTTGGCATAGCTAAATTCTTATCTCTCATACTGCAACCCACATATTCCTATCTCCACAAGGCCTTTGCTGATCCCCACCCCTCCAACAACTGCCATACTCTATTATCTTCTTACATGTTTCCAAAATAACTTTAACAATTACATCATGCTTGAAATCAGTTTTTCAATTTCTGTAATCTATCCTAGAATATTACTGTACAAGATCAGGGACTATGTATATCTTATTTATCAGCTCATCATGATCCAGAGAATCTAGAACCATGCCCGCCACAAAGAGGTCCTTAGTAAATATAATATAAATGAATAAATGGAAGGTAGAAAGAAGAAATAGAGAGGGGAAGGGATAGAAAATGAGTGGGTCTGACACCATCTTAAGATGTTACCTTCTCCTTGAGTTCTCTGGCTTTGATCACTCCATCTATCACCAGCCACCATGATACTCCTAGCAATGGGAGGCAGGATGGTTTTGTGTGGAAAGACCATGCTTTAAATCCAAGTTCTTCCATTTACTAACTCTAGGATTTGAGCAAGTTACCTAGCCTGGCTAAACCTGATTCTTTATTTAGAATATACTTTGCAGGGTTGCTGTGAGGATAAAATGAGATCATGACTAAAAAGGTACATGATGGTTGCTCAATAAATATTAATTACTTGCCATCTCCACTCTTCCCCACCTCCCACCCAAAGTGTGCTGCTGTTCCTTTAACACTTTGGCTCAAGTGTGGACAAAAACATCTTCTCTTGGAATCACATCTAACACAGACTGGCACTTTACTAATTGCTAAGAGAAAAACAAAAGGCAATTAAATATAGAGAGCAGTGGCAGTAAAAAAGCAGTATGGCTTCCTCCCAATAGAGTTTAGCTTCCAGTATAGCTACTCTTTTTTTCAGACTCAAAGGCTCTGCAGTATTCTAAATGGGATCCTAAAGGGAAAGAGATCGTATGGGGCAAACTATCTTCTTTCATTCATCTGTTCATTTATTCAGTAATTATTGCTTGTGTCCTAATTATCAGGGAATTAGTGCAGACCCCCTAGTTTGTATAACACACAGTATCTTACATGAAACGGAAACAAAACGTCAGTCTAGAGATTAAAAAAAAAACCTGCAGGAAAATGAGGGTAAAATTGTGTTCTTCACGGTAGGAAAGAAAGGTTACCAGATTTTAAGGAGGCAAAAAAAAGCAAGAAACTCAGCTAAATTTGAAAAATATCTTTAATTGCTATATTTTTCTATAAAAGCTGAAATAAGGACATCTAAATATCCTGACAAAATCATTGTAAGATACAAGTCAAAATCATTACATACAGGACATGTCCTGTATACACAGAATACCTGGTTAACCTACCCCAAGTGGTGGGGCCCATAATCAAAGGCTGAGTTGCACCCTTAATGTGAGGTTTGAGAATAGTCTTTGATCAAGGGAGGAGACTTCAACCACTGCCAGACATACCATATGCAGGGGGTGCCAAGGACAGACTAGACAGAGAAGAACTGGGGAGAGCTGAATGGTAGGGAAGGGTGGTCCCAGGAGCTGGCAGGACCAAAACAGATTATCAGCCAGATGCAAAGAGAGGAAAAAACCCGCAAGAGCAAGAAGCAGGTCAGGGAACAGCTCAGCTACCTGTGCAAAAAGCTGCTATTCAAACTACTTAGCAGCTGGTAAGCAGGCACCAAGCAGCTAGAAAGGATGCAGTCCTGGAAGCCCTTTGCCATGCCAGGGATTAACTCTTAAGTTGCCGGACCTTGAAAAGGTTCAGGAGATCCAGGAGAGGGTCTATAATGGCCAGGGTGCACATGCATGGGGTCATTGAAGGAGCTAAGGACAGAAATATATTTTCCCCTGGAAAATAATTATTTCAGTATTTTGAAAATGAGCATAGCAATTTTATTGTGCACCAGAAAATGTCAGACCTTACCCAGTCGGTTCTCAGAAGGGACAATGCTCAAGGCCAGAAACAGGCTCTAGCACTTCTTCTGAGCCCTGCTGATTGTAGCCTGGAGCTTCTAACTGTTAAACATGTGTGGAGGGTGCTTGAGCTGACTTTCTCACAGGCATCTGGTATCTTTTGCAGCTAGGGGACAGGCTGGGATAGAAGCCAGAAAATATTAACATTAAACCTCTCTCACTTATTTCACATCTACCTTTCCATTTGGCAAGGATAAAATCAATGTCTCCTCTCTTGGACTAAAAACTCGAAGAAGGATACTGAGGTAAATAAACATAACTATAATATCAGGTATAATATGGGAAATAGAATCACACTAGAAGAGTTTAAGTAATATTGGTGGTCATCTGTTTATTCAACATGCATTTGTTTTTAATATCCACTCTATGATAGACATTGTGCTTTGCCATGGAATAATAATTTTAAAAATATAATGCTAGCTCTCACTTAGTGAATGCTTCATTTGTGTAATTCTATGCTGTGTACTTTATACACAGGTCCTCAATTAATCTTTAAAACTTCTCTTCAAGGGGTTATTACTATGCCCATTTTACAGATGAGTTCATTGAAATTCAGATAGTTCAAATAACTGTCACAAAATGCACTGCTGGTAAGTGGCAGAGTCAGGACTTGAACTCAGGTGCATCTGACTACAAAAATTCTATCTTAAAAGAACTTATAACAAAGGAGAAAAACTCATAAAGAAACAGTAATAGTGTTGAGAAATCAGGGTTCTGATGGAGGGAAATGCAGGGCACACAGGAGCCAAAAAGTGAACATCTAGTCCAGTCTAGGGTATCAAGAGCAGCTTCTCAATACACTCCCAAAGAAAGGAACATTTGATCTGGTCCTTAATCCAAGATGATTCTCAAATCATTCCAAAATAAATGTCAGCAACTACACACACTGACTAATTTCTTTAGCTATACCAGAGGCAAAGCACTTAAGAAATTATTACACCATTGGAGAATTTCAACAAATTGCCAACAAGACAGGGTAATAAGAAAAATGTAAATCTCGATGAACAACTTAAAAGCATAATGGGGTACATGTTGAGTCTCCCAATTATTATCATATATACTGTCAGGGTGATTGATGCTACAGAACATAATTCTGCTGAAATACTATCTGTCTTGTCAAAAAGACAAGTTGTAGCTGCCATTGGGTAGCTGTGTGGTGCCTAGCATCTTAAAGGAAAGACAGTAGATGCTAATTTGTAGGAATGGTAAGAATGACATAAGCTTCTGAGAAATAGTTACTAAGTGAGGGACTCACCCTAGAAGGCTGCTTTGGGGTTCTTCTGAGTGCTTACACATCTACCAGAAAAAGATAGCCCTAAAAATAGATGGTGGAGTGGTCAACTGTTGTCAGTAACTGCCTGGTGAGGGGACAGCAGAGCAGAGTGATATGAGCACCAGGCAAAGTCACAAAGACTGAACTTCTGATTCCAGATCTCCTACTAGATGTCACTGTGATCTTGGGCAATTGCCTTAACCTTCTTGATCTGTTCCTCCTCTCTAAAAAGAATCCAGTACCAGGACTTCATTATATGTAATATTCTTTCTATCTCTAAACTGTAAGCTATCCAAGAGGCAAGATTCAGGATTAGTGTTTGAAGAATCATTTCCCTGAGAAAGAAACTAGGAAAACCTTTGGTTCACTGCCTGAGGTAGTCCATTAAAAATAATCATTCCCTTTAAAAGTCTATGTTTCATGACAAAAAACTGATTTTTTTACCCTTTTCTCACAAACCAGAAAAGATTAATCAAGGCAAATGGCATCTTCTATGACATTCTGCCAGATTCCATATCCTTCAATACTAAACGAAATTATGTAAATAATTTCACCACAGAACTTGGCTCTTAGTGGCTGCTCAATAAACATTACTTCTTTCTGCTTTCTCTAAGGGTGTTGGGTATCTAATATTCACTTCATTGTTGGACTTGTCCATTCTAAGCAGAGATTCTTTAGTCTCTGGTTAAAATTATAATGGGATATATAGGAAAGTTGTTCCTTCCCAGACATCTCCACTCAGCTAAAGAGATCTACTTTGCCAGTGACTCTCAGGTTGGCCAACATTGGCCTCCTACAAGACCCTCCAAAATTTCACTCCACATCTCTTTCCGAGTTTCAAAAATTTTGAGAAACAGAACCAGGAGTAAATCAGAAGTAACCCCACATATCCCCATTGTTACTAATAAAGACTAAGTTAAAGGACACAGACTATGGTATGATAAGCCACCTTGGCCTGCAAGCTTCTTGCAAAAATTAGATGAATACCTACTGAGAGGGAAGTTGGTCTTTACCTACAAAGGAAGAACAGTGGAGGAATTTTCTCTGTAGTAAAAGAAAGAAAGGCAGAGCAAGGCCAAGCAGACCCAGCGATGCTTTCCAAGTTTACAGTCAGTTAAAACACTCCATCACCCCAAGGAGAGAGTTTGAGAGGCTAGTACTGCCCTCTATTAGTCCATTCTCACAATGCTATAAATAACTACTGGAGGCTGGGTAATTTATAAAGAAAAGAGGTTTAATTGACTCACAGTTCCACAGGCTGTACAGGATGCATGGCTGGGGAGGCCTCAGAAAACTTATAATCATGGTGGAAAATGAAGGGGAAGCAGGTACATCTTACAAGTCTGGAAAAGGAAGAAGAGAGAGAGAGAAGTGCTACACACTTTTAAACAACCAGGTCTCATGGGAACTCACTCACAATCATGAGAAGAGCAAGAAGAAATTTATCCCCATGATCCAGTCACCTCCTGCCACGCCCCTCCTCCAACATCAGGGATTACAATTCTACATGGGATTTGGGTGGGGACACAAATCCAAACCATATCATGTGACCAGAAAAAAGAAAAATCCCTCAATATGGATCCCAGGAGCAGTAAAAATGCATTCCCCTCATTTCTGAAAGATGTTCCCTCTAGAAAGCCGTGAAAGAAAAAGTGAACAAACAAATTAAAAACCAGTTTTGCTGTTACACTAGGAAAAAGGGGTTCAGGCAATAGAAACCATACCATGATCCCATGGAAGCAATGATAATTATAAGACCTTCCTTTTAAACTCTTTGAATTTCTAAATGTGTGCCCTTCATAGCCAAAGGAAAGGGAGTCTCAAATGAAAGCCTTGGCCATTCTGAGGAGCAGAGCTGGGGCTAATTTGCTGTGGCTAGCAAAATGAAGGGAGTTGTGGTAAGGGAAACAATGTCCTCTGGGATGATCACTCAGCCGAAAAACTACTTGGCCAAATGCAAGCAGGGTGGCAGCTCCACACCCCAGAAGGAGGCCAGCTCCTAATCGCAATAACTCTCTGGAGAAATGCTTCCAACAGGATATCTGAGTTGTTAGTTGATTAGGTTTTGGTTAAATCAATAAAGCCTCCAGAGGTAACTATCTACAAGATATTGCTCTACAATTATAATGCAAGGAAAAGTGTTTATTATCAACTTTCTCTCTCTTAAGCTTAATTATTTAAGCACTTGTGATTCAGCATTTTTCTTCCTGCCTCCTCCAGAAACCAATCTGAGAAAAACACTTCACAGAGGTAGACCTATTTCCAATGGGCAAATGAAACAAATGAAAAATGGACTTATTTCTCAATTATATTCAGGAGAAGCACAATATAGTCAATCAATGAGCATTTAGCTTAGAGCAGTGAATGCCACCATGTATTGAGTGCTTATCGTGTCAAATTCCAGCTAAGTGCTTTGTGAACATTATCTCATTTAATCTTTACAACTTCCTTGCAAGGTAAGCATTGTTATCTTCATTTTTAATTTTTTGTGTGCAAACACTATGGTGACAATCTCCATTTTTAAATGTGAAAATAAGTCAAGTCAGCAAAGAAAGAGACAAGATTCAAATTTAGGTCTATTGATGTTATGGATTGAATTTTGCCCCCACCACCCTCAAGTTCTTGTGTTGAAGTCCTAACCTACAGTACCTCAGAATGTCACCTTATTTAGTAATAGGGTTGTGGTAGATGAAATTAGTAAAGTTAAGATGAGGTCATATGGAATAGGATGGGTTTCTAATCCAATATGAATGGTATTCTTGTAAAAGGGAAACATTTGGACATAGACATGCAGACAGAGAGAATGCTATGTGAAGCCAAAGGCAGAGATCAAAGTAACGCTTCTACAAACCAAGAAACCTCAAAAATGCCAGCAAACCACCAGAAGCTAGGAGAGAGGCATGGAATAGGTTTTTCCTCACAGTCCTCAGGTGAAACTAGCCCTGCTGACACCTTGATTTTGGACTTCTAGGTTCTAGAACTGTGAAACACTAAATGTCTGTTGTTTAAGCCACCCAGTTTGTGGTACTTTGTTATTGCATATATAGTTAAACACGTATAGTTAGATTCCAAAATCTATCCCTTTCCAATTGGTCATGTGGTCAACTGGGCACTACTGAGTCCATGCGCTTAGTTGGACACCCTCGTACCAACCTTTATTGGATTTGGACTGACATTATGAATATGCTTCGAACAGTATGTCTGGAGGCTATGGCTTCCCTGAAATCGCACCTTCCCCTGGCTTAAGCCCTTCCTCACATGTCTAATGTTTCTGAGAAATTCATATTGTTTTCAGCCTTTGAGTTAGCAGGCCATGTGTTATTAATTCATTCACTTAAAAAATATACTTAATAAGAACCTTCCCTATTTCTACTAGTCTCTCATGGAGCTCACAGCCTCACAGAGGAAAATGATGTCAAGAAAATTGTTATATCTGGAATTATGACAAGCATATTTTATAGGCTTGTTTTAGGATCTTTTCAAAATCAAGATTGATCTTTGCTGTTCTAAGCCTTACTGTGTTTCCTTTTAAAATAAACAATAAGATAGATATTTCAGATTACCAAGAGATGGAGACCAAAGGATTATTGAATTGTTTTCTTTACTTTGTATTAGAGGGAATGATAAGCAGTATTTGACAATTATCTGTACTGCTTTTCCAGAACTCTGCTGCTGAGATTTTGTCTCTTTTCAAATATCCAAGAAGCTTTTAACTCTGAACTATTCTTGTACTTCTACCATAAACAACTAGAAAACAAGACAATGCTTTTAAATTAAAAAAAAATCAAAACTATTTTTAGATATTGAATAGTAGGCAATGCATAAGTATGACCTATGAGAGAAATGGAAGAAGCAAAGTGAGACTCATAATTACCCCTGTTTTTTAACTGAAGCATTTTCCAGACCAGGGAAGGGGAAACCAAGCAGGGCTAGGCAGCCTCCCTGGATTAAGTAGACAGAAATTAGTCTAGAAAAGCTGAGGCAGCTGAAATTTGTGGACCAGAATATCAGAGAGAAGGAAACTACACAGAAAACAAGCTCCAGAAAACTGCACAGAGGTTCCTGGATTCTTTAGCTGAAAAAGCAATACACAAGCATAGGGCGAGATTGTACAAGGCCAGGCAAATGACTGTTGGGAGCTGTAAACTGAACAATTCTGATTGCTCACACAAGGCTGGGAGACAGCTCACTTCCAGCTAGCCAAAATGGAGAGACATGTTGACTTGTTGACTTCAAGCATTCAAAAGAGAATCCAGAAGGATCACATCTTAACAGTAGAAAATAAACCACACTAAAGGCTACTCTAGACTAGCTTTATAGCTTAAAAATGAACTTCAGAATTGAGCTTACACAAATAACTTAATAGCCTTCCAAAGGAGCCCAATATTCTTTAGAAGGAGACAGCAATATCTAGTCCCTCAACATTGTGAAACTCACAATGTATATCATCCAAACAAAAATTATTAAACATACCAAGAAGCATAAAATATGATCTATAAATAGAAGAAATGAAGAGAGGATGAAGATAGCAGTTGAGGACTTTAAAAGTTATAAATATCAAGAAATTAAGGGAAAAAATAAACATAATAAGGAATAAATGCCCCCTATAAAAAAGAAACACATAGAACTTTTAGAACTGCAAAATACACTATCCGAAATGACGATTTCATTGGATGGGCTTACGATCATATTAGATATTGCAGAAAAAGGGATCAGTAAATTTGAAACATAGCAATGTCAAAAAGCCAAACTATAAGACAAAGAGGAAAAAGAATTTTTTAAAAAAAACCGTAGACTCAGTGACCTAGGGAACAACAGCAAGCTGTCTAAGCCACTTAAGTTGAGTCTCTGAAGAGAGAATGAGGAAGGGGTGTGAAAAAATAAGCAGGAAAAAATATATTTGGGGTAATATTACCTGAAATTTTCTCAAATTTGATAAAAACTATAAAACTATATATTAAAGAAACTCGCTGAACTCCATGAAACATATATCCCAAGAAAACTACACCAAGATATGTCATAAATTAGCATAAGTTTAGCAAAGTCTACTGCAAATTAGTGATAAAGACAAAATCTTAAAAGCAGTCAGAGGATAAAAGATACATTACATTGAGGAGAATATATATAACACTACAGTATTCTCATCAGAACAATGCAAACAAAGAAGAGAAAGTACTGAAATACAACGACCAACAAACACATAATAAACTTGGTAACCTAAACTCTATAACCAGCAAAAAAATACCTCAAAAATTGAGTTAGGACTTCTTTTTCCCAAAAATTCTACTTTTGTTTTAGATTAAGAGGCTACATATACAGGTTTGTTAAGTGGCTATATTGCATCCTGCTGAGTTTGGGGGTATGTGGTGTTATGATTATACATTGGTTCACGTCTGTGGGTCCCACCTCATAACTCTCATAGCCCTTGTTACAGTCTTTTGTTATAAGGTTGGATGTGTTAGGCCTCAGTGGCAGCCTTCTGATCTGCCTTCCCTTCACCTGCCCCAAAATAGGACTCTAATGTTCCTCTGCCTTTCAGATTGTGGATCTTAAAATCTGGTTTGATGATTTTTGCCTTTTAATTCAAGTGCTCAGAATCTTTACATTTAATATAATTTTTTATATTCTTGGATTTATGTCTACCATATTGCTTTTTGTTCTACCTATGAGAAGGTCCCACCCTACACCCTGGGGAGAGGAATACTTCCATAAAAACCGGAGGACAGGGTTCAGTGAGATTCTGGATAGCTGCACACATGGAGGTTCCTGGAGGGTGGCACACCTACAGAGGACATGGAGGCTCCACACTCCTTCTTCCATACCTGACCCTATGCATCTCTTTATTTGTATCCTGTGTAATATACTTTTTGATAAACAGGTAAATGTCAGTGTTTCCCTGAGTTCTTTCAGCTGCTCCAGCAAATTAATTGAACCCAAAGAGGGAGTATCCTGACTTGAATCCAGTCAAGCAGAAGTTCTAGAGACTTCTGAATGGGGTGGTGGGGCAGGAGGATAGTCCTGGGAACTGAGCCCTCAACCTGTGGGATCTGACACCATCTCTGGGTAGATAGTGTCATAACTGAATTACAGGACACCCAGTTGGTGTCTGCTGCTTGGTGTGTGGGGACAAAACCCCATGGTTTGGTCACAGAAGTCTTCTATGTTGATGATTGTTATGGTGTGAGAGTACAGGAAGAATACGAGTAGAGTTTTCTCTACACATGGTACACTTGATCCCCTCACCCAGGGAGTAAGTAGAGTACACAGGCAGTTTTCAACCCTTTCTCCTCCATCTATTTGCCCTCTTGTCTACTGTTCTCAAGTTTATGGAGCTATGTTATTTTTAATAAAGTTAATGTTGGCCAGGTGCGGTGGCTCACACCTATAATCCTATCCCTTTGGGAGGCTGAGGTGGGCAGATCATGAGGTCAGGAGATCAACACCATCCTGGCCAACATGGTGAAACCCTATCTCTATACTAAAAATACAAAAATTAGCTGGATATGGTGGTGCGTGCCTGTAATCCCAGCTACTCTGGAGGGTGAGGCATAAGAATAGCTTGAACCTGGGCAGTGGAGGTTGCAGTGAGCCAAGACCATGCCACTGCACTCCAGCCTGGTGACAGAGTGAGACTCCATCTCAAAAATAAAATAAGATAAAGTTAAGGTTGAGAGAACATATTGCTAGAAAATGTTTATGTCTAAGAATTTGAAAGGATGTTTATTAGGAACACAATATTATCATTATCTTACATCAGTGGGGAAATGATATAATGTGTTTTAAAAAAGGTAAATATATGAGAAAATAGAAAAGGATTTTCTTCAATTTTTTATTTGAAAAATATATCATTGACTATTTAGAACAAAGATAATAATGTAATGGGGGATTAGGACAATGTAGAAGTAAAATAAATGACAATAACACAAAGATGGAAATAGAGAAAAATGGAAGCATTCTGTTATAACAGTAGTCCCCAACTGTTTTGGTACCAGGGACCAGTTTCATGGAAGACAATTTTTCCACAGACTTGGTAGTGGGGTGGGGGTGAGGGGCAGGATGGTTTTGGGATGATTCAAGTACACTACATTTTTTGTGCGCTTTATTTCTATTATTATTACATCATAATGTATAATGTAGTAACAAATCATAATATAGAATCAGTGGGATACCTGTGCTTGTTTTGCTACAACTAGGTGGTCCTATCTGGGGGTGATGGGAGATAGTGATAGATCATCAGGCATTAGATTCTCATAAGAAGCACGCAACCTACATCCCTCACATGCATACTTCACAATAGGGTTCGAGCTCCTATGAGAATCTAATGCCACCACTGATCTGACCGGAGGCAGGGTTCAGGCTGTAATGCTCACTTGCCCATCATTCACCTCCTGCTATGTGGCTCAGTTCTTGATGGGCCAGGGACCCATACTGGTCCATGGCCCAAGGGTTGAGGACCCCTGTGTTATAAGATATTTTCATTACATGTGAAGTGAAATAATATTATTAGTGGTTAAGATATGTATTTTAAAACTAAGGATAAATAGATGATTGATTGATTGATTGATTGACAGATAGATAGGAGAAGCCAAAAATGAAAATAAAACAAATGCTAAAAAATAATGAATCAAGAAAAAACAAGAAAAGGGGGGAAATGAACAAAGAACAGATGGAACAAATAGCAATATGGTAGACATAAACCCAAGAATATAAAAACATTTCAATGTAAAGGTTCTGAGCATTTGAATTAAAAGGCAAAAATCATCAAACCAGATTTTTTGAAAGGCAAGACTCAACTATATGTTGTCTAGATGAAGAATGTGTTAACTATAAAGATGCCAGGATGGAAAAAGAGATATCTTGTAAATACTAATCTTAGAGTGGCTATATTAATATTAGATAAAATAGAGCTTAGGAAAAGGAAAAATTACCAGGCATAAAGAAGAACATTTTGTAATTATATGCAAAAATCAAAACTATGTATGCACCTAATAACAGAGCTTAAAAATACATGAAACAAAAGCCAATAGAATTGAGGGTGGGCACGGTGATTCATGCCTGTAATCCCAGCACTTTGGGAGGCTGAGGTGGGTGGATCACCTGAGGTCTGGAGTTTGAGACCAGCCTGGCCAACATGGCAAAACCCTGTCTCTACTAAAAATAAAAAAATAAATAAAAATTAGCCAGGCATGGTGGTGGGTGCCTATAATCCCAGCTACTAGGGAGGCTGAGGCAGGAGAATTGCTTGAACCTGGGAGGCAGAGGTTGCAGTCAGCAGAGGCAAAGGTTGCGGTGAGCAGAGATTGTCCCACTGCACTCCAGTCTGGGCAACGGAATGACATTCTGTCTCAAAAAAATAAATAAAAATAAAAGCCAACAGACTTTTTAAAAATTTTTCTTTCAATTAAAAAAAAATTTTCAATTGTTGTTGAAAATTTCTATATTGCTCTTCCGGTAATTAATGGCTCAAGGAGGCTGAAAATGAGAAAGTATATAGAAGAGTCAAAGAACACTATTGGCCCCCATTCTCTTCTGGCTAGTAGGGTTTCTGCCAAGAGATCCACTGTGAGTCTGATGGGCTTCCCTTTCTGGGTAACCCGACCTTTCTCTCTGGCTGCCCTTAGCATTTTCTCTTTCATTTGAACCCTGATGAATCTCACAATCATGTGCCTTGGGGTTGCTCTTCTTGAGGGATATCTTTGTGGTGCTCTCTGTATTTCCTGAATTTGAACATTGGCCTGCCTTGCTAGGTTGGGAAAGTTCTCCTGGATAATATGCTGAAGAATGTTTTCCATCTTGGTTTCATTCTCCCCGTCATATTCAGGTACACCAATCAAATGTAGATTTGGTCTTTTCATATAATCCCATATTTCTTGGAGGCTTTGTTCATTTCTTTTCACTCTTTTTTCTCTAATCTTGCCTTCTCATTTTATTTCATTGAGTTGATCTTCAATCTCTGATATCCTTTCTTCCACTTGATCAATTCGACTATTGAAACTTGTATATGCTTCTTGAAGTTCTCCTGCTGTGTTTTTCAGCTCCATCAAGTCGTTTAAGCTGGTTATTCTAGTTAGCATTTTGTCTAACCTTTTTTCAACGTTCTTAGTTTCTTTGAATTGGTTTAGAACATGCTGCTTTAGCTCAGAGAAGTTTGTTATTACCCACCTTCTGAAGCCTGCTTCTTTCAATTCATCAAACTCATTATCCATCCTGTTTTGTTCCCTTGCTAGTGAGGAGTTGTGATCCCTTAAAGGAGAAGAGGCATTCTGGTTTTTGGTGATTTCAGCCTTTTTGCACTGGTTTCTTCACATCTTCATGGGTTTATCTACCTTTGGTCTTTGAAGTTGGTGACTGTCACATAGGGTCTCTGAGTGGACGTCCTTTCTGTTGATGTTGAAGCTATATCTTTCTGGTTTTTAGTTTTCCTTCTGACAGTCAGGCTCCTCTGCTGCAGGACTGCTGGAGGCCACTCCAGACCCTGCTTGCCTGGGAATCACCTATGGGGGCTGCAGAATAGCAAGGATTACTGCCTGTTCTTTCCTCTGGTAGCTTTGTCCCAGAAAGGTATCCATTAAATGTCAGCTAGAGCTCTCCTGTATGAGGTATCTCTTAGTACACATTGGGGGTCAGGGAGCCACTTGAGGAGGCAGTCTGTCTCTTATCATATCTCAAGTGCTGTGCTGGGAGCTCTGTTGCTCCCTTCAGAGCTGCTGGGGAGGGATGTTTAAGTCTGCTGAAGTGGAACTCACAACCGGCCCTTTTCCTGGGTTCTCCGTCCTGGGAAGGTAGGGCTTTATTTATAAGTCCCTGAGAGGCTATTGCCTTTTTTCAGAGGAGCCCTGTACAGCAAGAAGGGAGTCTAGTCCAGTTAACTTAATTGACATCTATAAACCTTTCACCCCTAAAGAGTGAAATGCACATTCTTCACAAGTGCATTCAAATGTTTAATGAGTTAATATTCTATAGGCTGAGCTATGAAATATGCCTCAAAATTTTTAAGTTGATAGAAATTTTATGAAGTATGTTTTTAAAATAAAATGAAATTAACCAATCAAATCATCAATAAAAAAATCTTTAAAATCTTTCAAAATTTGGAAATTAAGCTACATGCTTCCGAATCAAATGATCCATGAGTCAAAGAAGAAACCATAAGAAAAACAGAAAATATTTTTAATGGAATGATAATAGTTGTGAAATTAGATGTGATTGGCCTTAAAGGCTTACATGATAAAATAGGTGTAAAATAAAGTATATGAGATTTTACTTTAGGAAATTAGAAAGAGTATATTAAACCCAATATAATTAAATAATACATACACATATGCAATTTAAAAAGTGTACTTCATAATAAAATAGCTCTAATTTTATAACTATATTTGATACTACTTAGAAAAACTGGAAAGAGCTATTTTTTCAGAAATTATGTGTATAATTTGATTAATAAACACTATGTACAATTTAATTATATGTTCATTCTCAAGCTGTAAATAGATATTTATCTGTCCATATATGTCCATTTCTAACGGTTTGCTGAAGAGTTGTAGCTTTAGTTTTGTTTACTCATCAACATTAATGATGTGTCTATTATGTGCAACCTTTGCTAGATGCAAAAATCATGCATGTATAAGTATCACTCCTGCCTTCAAATACAATATATTTTATAATCTACCACATAAACAGATAAGGAAACAAATCACTACAACACAGCAGGCATATGACTAGGTGCCAAGGCAGTCTGAGGAGGAGGGAATGATGAAGACTCTCCTTCACATGGCTCCACTGCTTCAGATACAGTTAGGGATAAGGTCGCAGCTGACATGGGATCATGAAGCATAGTCTTTACATGCTGTTCCTTCTCTTTGAAGGTTTTGGCTCCATGATGCAGTATGAGGAGGAATGAGTCAACAGCACATTTAGGAGATTAAAGATAGAGTAGTGATCTGTGGCTAAATTGGTAAGTGGGATTGGGATTAGGCAGACCAATTGGGGCAGGAGCCTAAGTGAGGAATGTGACAAAGCCAGTAATGCAGATGGAGGCAGATAATAAAATTTCAATTTGCTCTTTGGGGAATTTATTATTCATGTTTATGACCTACCATCCTCAACATGGCCAAAAGCAATGCATAGAAGGGATTCTGAGTTCACCAAATTAAAGACACCAAAGAAAAAATTGCAGTCATGTTTAAACTGGCAAGGAAAGGAGGGGATGTGCTATTATATTGAATAGAATTCTAAAAGATTATCTATTTTAGCAATATTTTTCTTAACATATTGTGTTTAGGCAGTTCTAACAAGGTCTGATCACTTTATCTATTTAAATACTTGTTCATTTAAGCAACAGTTAAGCTGCAGAACATTTTAATACCCAATAAATCCATCAGATGTTAGGTACACGTGATTTTTTGTATGGTAAACTTGAGATTTGCCTCTGTCTATATCATTCCTAGCAAGGCAGTAGACTCCAGATCTCTGCTTCTATAGGTATCAAGTGGGGGGGGCTTATCTTTGAAATTACTTATTTACAGGATCTAAAAATCAAAACAAAAGAAAAACAAATTGAGACTCAAAGTGAAGAGCTTTTCACTATTGTTTTGTAGGAAGTCCAGGAATGTCAATTTTATTTCTTAAATAAAATTTATGTATATATTACAAGCAGGAATAGCAAGCAACTGATTTTATAGACCAGTTAATGTGGCCTTTAAAATATGCTTTTAGTAATCAAATGTGAACAAGAGTATATGCCTATATTTAGGTTAAACTAAAAAACAAAAAATGAATTATCATGCACAAAATTTATTTTAGTAAAATCAAAATGGTCATTAAAATGAGAAAGAACAGGCCACTTATAGCAACATTTGTCTTGCTCCATGCTAATCACTTCCATTTTAAAATAATCTTCTATGGCATTTTAATCCTTAAAAAACACTCCACTTAAAGAATTATATGGGAAGTTCTGACCTGTGATGTGTTTCTCTTTTGCCAAAAAGCACTTGCTGAAGCTAAATGTGACTGTGGAATTTGGGGAGCACTAATTTCAGTTCAGTTTGGCTAGGCCAGTGTCTGTAATAGTTGCAATGCTTTTGGTTTCTAATTTTTTGCTTCCCAGCCCAGGATAAAGTTTTGGTTTTTTTTTTTTTTTCCTTTCCTGTTGCTGAAAAGCAATCTGAAGCAATAGCTTTGAACTAATCAACATTACCATTGCAGTACAGAAGAAAGATAGTTGCTTCTATATAAGCATCAGCACAACTGGGTATGTGGCTATTGTTACACTCAGGTGGGAACTTTGCTTTGCTGGAAGTGACAGTGCTAAGAGTCTATACAAGGAAACATTCATAAGTCCCACTTTACCAATATTTCCTCTCTCCTATAATAGCCATGAGTCCCTTAACCAACACTGTCTGCCTTGGGATTGAGGTTAATTACCATATTATCATTTAGATGTTTGGGTTTGGATTTGATTTGGGTAAAACAAATTTGAGGCAGTCCAGATTGATGTGAAAGAATGATTTACTAATATGCCAACTCTGCATTTCAAAAGAACATTCCTGTGCTAGCATTACCTATTGAGAGATAAACACGGGCATGGGTACCTATCCATATTTAACCGTGGAATATTGTCAATAGTCTCAAAAAGCCAGTTGCAATAATAAAAGGCATACCTCTGCAATAGGGATGGTACCAAAATGCATTTCAAAGCCAAGTTAAAATGGAAGCACCCAATTATAAAATTCATTCTATTGGCCTGCCTGAATACAAAGGCTAACAAGCAGCCTGAGTACAATCAGTCCTTGTAATCTGTTCAAACCAAAATGAATAAGCAAACCCACTACTCTCTTAATGTTTGCTTCTTTATGAGAACATTGAGTGTAGAGGCATTAAATCATTTGTCTGCATCCTCAACAGCTTCTTCATAATAGATCAGTTAAATAGGGGAATGTTCTTCTTTGCTGTTTTTTATATCATCCAGCTGACTGTGTGGAGCTCTATAAAATGAAATTGAAAGTGGCTGCATTTTAATGAATATACTTTATTTGATATTAAATGAACTTGACCAATAAAATTCAGCTTACAACATAGTTCACTACACTTTTGGTAGGAAATAGATCCGGTGGCCAGTTAGGAAAAGGAATTAACCAGCAGCCCCTTTTCTTCCTTAAAGCCATTTATTTCTCTCATTGGACAAGTTAAAGGAGCGGAAAATAAATTGGCCTCAATTAAATGTTCCAATGTTGAAACTGTGTCATATACTTTTGTGTTAGGAACTCTGCAAATACAGAATTTAAGGCAGAGGGCAAGGAAGAACCAAAAAGGCAATAGAATCCTCAGAATCTAATACGAGATTTCCCAATATTTTAAGCAAAGTATCAATATGTAAGTTTATGACTCTTATTTCTCTTTTAAATAGACATGGAAAAGAGTGTTCAGAAATATCTTTCCGAACAATTAAACCTAAGTATTATACAATTTTACCTGTCATAATATAGCTTCAGGTTAGTAAATATAAAAAAAACTTACAGTTTGAAAGGTCATATTTTCTTTATACCTTTATCTTTACATCCTTTTATACCACACACATTCAAAGTTTTTATAGGGTTTTAGAAATATTAAATATGGGGGTACTATCAGGGTCTGGAAAGAAGGCAGTTTTATCATCTATAACATTCCCAGTACAGTTCAGAAAAGTGGCAAAATATACAGTTCCTTTATGAGGTCAAGTTTCCTGTGCTTAAGAACCCTAACAGCTGTTCTTCAGGAAGCAAATATAAAGCAAGAAGTATTAAATTTCTGTCTCATTTTGTCTAAGTAAAACAGAAATTTCAGGCCTAGGACCCAGCTACTGCTCCTTTAGTGAAATGAAAGAATAAAGGACAGTGAACATTTCTGGCTACCAACCCTTGTCTTGAGGACCAAGATATTCAAAAAGTCTGTGTGTGTGCAATGTGCCCAGGGTGCAAACCTCTGGGCCAGAGGATTATCAGATCCTTCTGGGCCTAGGGATGTCTGGTCTACTGGCAGAGGGAACTCCAAAAATAGGGAGTGCTGTGGCCAGGACCCCATCTATGCTCAGCCCCGCATCCCTAGATTTGGGCTGTACAAGTTTCATTCAACCCCAATTCATGGGCTATAAGTTGTCTCCCATTTTTTATAAACTTTGAGGTCCTCTAGAGCAACCTCTTGATTATACAGATGAGAAAACCTAAACTTAGAGGAAGGAGGCCTCATTAGGCAAGAGAATTAAATGGAATACAGGGCCTGTATTTCTTTATTATTATTTTACTTTTCATTATACTGTAATTTCTGGGGTACATGTGCAGAATGTTCAGCTTTGTTACATAGGTATACACATGCCATGGTGGTTTGCTGCATCCATCACCCTATCATCTAAGTTAGGTATTTCTCCTAATGCTATACCTCCCTCAGACTCCTCCCCACAACAGGCCCCACTGTGTGATGTTCCCCTCACACACACATTTCTTTAGTGTTATGGAGCTCTATGTCTCATTGTTTAATTATTGAGGGGATATTCAGGAAATAAAGGCAACTGAGGCAAAGGCGTTCTCTTTACTGCTTATCCTCAGAGGTGGTGGCATCACTTCCACCTGCCTGTATTTGTCTAGCAGAGAGGTTGTTATTGATCCATGAGGGTAGGAGCTGGGGTGAAAGGGTGGTAAGCCAGGAGGCAGTGCAAACATTTAGGATTTACAGGCTAGAATATCATGTTTTAGCAATTTCTATTTCAGATTTGAATTAAGAGACCAGGTGAGAGATGTTTATTTTGGGTTTGCAGAAATTCATTTTCCTGAATTGTTAGTCCTTACATATATCACTACTTCAAAAAATTTGGTTAAGAACTTACAGCTTCCTAAAAAAACTCCCTCTCAGGCAATAAGATATATCACCTGTCGCTCTGCCATCTGGACCATAATCTCCCTCCATTGGTGGGATGGGAAACTTGAAATCCATGTGACAGCACTTCAGGTAACTTAACGGGCTGCATATAACTTACTTGCAATTAACTTTTCAGAGGGATAGTTCCCTTAAAAAGTGTTGGAAGTCTTGAGAGAATAATTGCATTTTCTTGGCTTTCTCAACATCTATCTGCTTTATCACTTGACTACCTGTTCTCCCAAATCTATGATTTCTTTCCAAAGAGTACACACTGAAAAATGCCTCATGACTTAAATTGCTTTTAAAGATATTAAATCCTTTTTACCTCTACTTTGAAACATACAGATCAAAGATGTTATTCACCAAAGGCCCAACTTCAGATTTTTCCCCATTCTGTAACTACTTTCACATGACGATTGCATGTGTATTTTTATAGTACTAGTGGGGACATTATTAGAAATCTATTTTTAAATGATTCTGTAAATAGCACCTGTGCCATTGTTCACTTGGAACTATCAATAAGAATCCTGCTGGATTTTAGTGGTCCCCCCTTTCTTTCCCCCTTAAATGAAACTACCAAAAATTGCTTCAGTGAACATTTCTGTAAGTCATCACTTCCTTATTTTATGCCTATCGCTCCCATCCCCCAGTGTACATTAAATTTGATTTAGTCTCAGAAAGCCCTTAGCATATCTTCTCTGCCTGCAGCTTAGAATCAATGGGAAGTCTTCCTTATAACCTTTGAAATCTAGTTAAGCACTAGAGCTAATATATTTTCCAGCATATGGATAGGAAGGATTATTCTTTCCAAATGACTTTTTTTTCCCATCCAATTTGAAACTCTGAAATTGAGTACATATTATATCAGTTGGCCTCTCCTAAGAATCATCTGATCTGCCTTGTCTTTCAAGAACAGATATAACTACACTTTTTGGTTGTCCAAAAATAAAAGTTGAATTGAATCATGAAGTGGAGAGAGGACTGAAAGCCATCCAGTTCAATACTGTCATTTACTAGATGTTATCACTGAAACCTGAGAGCACATGGACTGTTTGTGATATGATCAGAAGTAGAACCCCACATTCCTTAGGTTTAGCTTCTCTTTGGACCCTCTCCACCATGTTATGAGAACACATGGACACAAGGAAGGGAACATCACACACTGGGGCCTGTCGGGGTGGGAGGGGCTAGGGGAGGGATAGCAGGGGGTGGGGGCATTGGGGAGGGATAACATTAGGAGAAATACCTAATGTAGATGATGATAGGGGGATGGATGAAGCAAACCACCATGGCATGTGTATATCTATGTAACAAACCTGCATGATCTGCACATGTACCCCAGAACTTAAAGTATTTTAAAACACTTTCTCAATCAAATTAGTTTAATTAAATATGGCTATCTGTGAATCAAAAGATGAACACATACATTTGTCTTCCCTACAACATTTTTATGCCTAACTAGGCTGCAGCTCTGATGACCAAAATAGTAACAACATAGTGGCTCTATGGAAACAGGAATTTCATCAACTTCACTCACTTCTGGGTAAACCCTTGGCACTTAATAGATACCATTAGCAAGATGGTTAAATTAGATTGATGTAAACTAAACTGAGAAGCTATTTCTCCTGAAATTCCCATCCAGTTTTATCTGCAAGAACCATCCAAACCAAAATTCATCTCCTTTTGGCTTGAACACTATTCCAGTAAGGAGAAAACCATGTTCTTGCTTGTAGCCTGAAGATTAACAGTTTATTAAACTATTCTTTGAATAATCCAGTTTTCAGTTTAGCTCTTCCATAATCCTGATCAATATTCTTTTGTGTTAAGGGCTTATATAAAGTATGGAGATTTATGAAGAGCAGAATTGACCCAGACTCGAGACATCGAATACCTGCAGGCAATAGTTTTGAATGAGAGGTCTTTGAAAACATAGAATGTCTTAACAATATGCCCTGAGCAACTGGTCCTGTTCCTGACACATACTAGTCTCTGGTAACTATGTCTGAATGACTGGATCCCAGCACTGTCTTACTGCTCTCTTGGTACTAATGTTTTTCATATTGAGCATGTGGTCAAATACAACTCCCTTTCACATAAACTTCAATTAATTTTACATAGCAAAGTTTGAAGCCACTAAGGCAAAGCGTTTCACCCATCTCAAAGATAAGCATTCTTTTCTTGCACTCATTGTTGATACCTGCCAATGTAATTCGGTCTACTTCCTGAATTCAGATTTTATATAATTTATTCCTTCCAATTTCCTTTTACCTAGAAAAACAGGAAAAAAATATTCAAGGCAAGTGAAAGAAGGAAGTGAAAGATCTAAGGCCTATGGAAATGTCAATATTGCTAATATAAACACAGAAACTTTGTTTATATACCAGGGCCCATCCAGAAAGGTAGCCAAGGAATACCGGCCTGGAAAACCCTAAGTGACAAATAGGTAATATAGCAGCTGATTTAGAGCAAAAATGTGAATCCATATCCCAACTTGACCCTTTTCTGTATGCTATTGGGCAAACTATGTAACCTCTCTAAGTTTGTGTCCTCATTTTAAAAATAGAGGTAATATTTATATAACTATCTCACAGTAAGAGGTAGCATTTATATAGTAGCTACTATGAACAAGGTACTATTGATTTATTAACTCACTTAATCTTCATGTAGACTTTGAAGTGGGTATTGAATTCTCACATAGCCCTTAAATTAGGTATTATTATTGTCTTCACTTTATAGAAGAAACAGGTTCAGAGAGGTTAACTCACTTGCACAAGACACACAGCTATTAAGTGGTGGAGTTGATACTCAAACCCAGGCCTTCAGCTCTAGAGTCTTTGTCTACAGGCAGTACACCATACTGCCTATAGTAGCATGAGCACGAACTCCAGGATATCAACTTTATTATTCCTTCTTTACTGCCACACTCCCCTCAGCAACAGGAAAGAAAAGAGAGCACCAGCAAAAGGAAGGCATTCACAACTCCTTCCTGACTAGTTCTGGGACTGTGGGCAAGTTGTTTTATCTCTCTGGGCCTCAGAATCCTCATCTGGAAGATTAAAAAAGCATGAAGTCAAGAATTCATGCTTAGAGATATCCAAAGAGTAAGGCAATGATGGCACAAAGGTAAACTCTTGCAAGAGAAAAACATTTTACCTCCATATTCAGTACATAAATTACATGAAGACATAAAGCACTCAATAAAATAGTAGCTCTCATCATCATTACTTTTCCTTCTCTATTCCAGCCCTTACACCTCTAGAGTTTTCGATTGCAGAAAAAGTTAGAAATACTGTATCTCTGCTACCCTCACCACTGCACAATCCCAGAGAAAGCTGTTGGTATAGAAATAGTCTTGAAGAGAAAGACCAGAGGAAGGCCAGCCACCAGTCCACTTCTGAGCCTGTTTAGTCTTCCAGCAGCTTAACCTTGATTCTTTGGCCAGCTCTGAGCCAACCACACAGAAGACTCTTTAGACCCAAGGCTATAAAAGCACAGTGTTCTGGAAGCAGTCATAACCTACCAAATCCACTTAATTCCTTAATCCCCACCTCCCAGCAAGGCAGGAGCCCACACAGGTTGCCTGCCTCAGCTTTCACCAGATAGCATCATCAAGGACCTGAGCCCAGTCTCAGCCTCTCTGCCCCACTCTTGAGGCCTCTGCTCCAAACTTCTCAAACCCTACACTTCCTGCTTTCAGAGGAAATGTTCTCGTGTGTTGCTGGAGTTTGCTAATATGTAAGTGATGAAATCCAAAGTATATCTGGTATTTGGAAAAATGTCAAATGTTTTCCCTGTGCACCAGATATGAAATATAAATGAGTTAAGTAGAAAAAAAAGTGAAAAACAAGCAGGCTGCTCAGTGCAACACTGAGCTTTCTATCTGGCACTGCTTCTCTCCTCAAATAGAAGACTCTAGAAAGGTGAATGGGATTCCCACTACATTCCAGAACATTAACTGCATTATGTCCTCACTATTGCCATTAGTCCCCATAACAGTAAGAATGAAAAGAGAACACTGGCCAAAAGTCAGTTAGAAAGCCTAGGTTCCATTCACAGCTCCTTTCTGAGTAGTTCTCTGACCCTGGGCAAGTTACCTTACCTCTCTAGGCCTCAGAATCTTCTCTTGTCAAATGATAACATCTGGAGGTTCTCTAAGCATGGAATTCATGCTTAGAGAAGCCCAGAGAATAACACAATGAGTGAAACCGACTAAGGAGTCTTCTTTCAACAGAAAAACACTTTGCAAATTCAATACATAATAATATTCTCCACTTTAGTAAAGAAACATGCTAAATTTCATTTCTTAATAAATGTTTTGTTTTAGAATAGCTTAAGATTTACAGAAAGGTTGCAAAAATAGTAGAATCCCCATATACCCCATGGCCAGTTTTCCCTTTTGTTAACATCCTACGTTAGTATTGCACATTTATCAAAATTCCTTTATCTTAAAATATGCCACCCTCTCTAACATAAAACTATCTACAGAGGTGGATACACAGTAGTACTTCTCTGCTAAACCCATTTAGAGAGACAATAGGGAGTGGAGGAGACTGCAGTTAACAGGCACAAATCCCAGCTATGGAAAGAACTCAAGGTCAGCTGCTGGCTGCCACACCAAAATGCAGATTCTGTATTTTTAGGTCTCTGAGGAGGGGAGGAAATTGTTAGTTTTTGTGTTTGTGTTTTTTTTTTTTTTTTAAGCAAATCTAGAAATCTAGATTATGTGTGTGTGTGTGTGTGTGTGTGTGTGAAAGGTACCAATTTTTAAAGGTTGGATCATTTTTCTTTTCTTTCTCAAAACACTATTCTGGCCAAACAAAACAGACATGCTCATGGAACTTGGCCTGTGACTTTCCATTTGTGATCTCCAGTTACGTTAGTTTCTATGGGCTAAGGTCAAGGTGTCAGCAGAGCTGGTTCCTTCTGGAGGTCTCAGGGAGGAATCTATTCCCTCAACTTTTTCAGCTTCTAGTGGCCACTTGTATTCTTTGGCCTCCTTGCTTCTTGCTCCACCTTCAAAGGGCACCACTCCAATCTCTGCTTCTGTTATTAATTACATCGCCTTTCCTTCTGACTTGATGCCTCATGCATTCCTCTTATAAGAAGTGTTATGATTACACTGGACCCATCTGGACAATTCAGACTAGTCTCCCATCTTAAGATCCTTAATCACATCTGAAATTCTTTTTTGGCATATAGGTAACATTCACAGGTTCCAGAAAACTAGGATATGTGCACATTTGTCAGGGGGTCATCATTTAGCCTACCACATTAGTTTAGAAGAAAATTTCCTTTCCAGCTTTTATAAGAAAAGATTTTCTCCCATCTCACTTCTAACCACATAAGTCTTACGATTCCATCTTCTTGGCCTCCTATCAGAGAAGCCACTCTCGCAAGTATTTGTAGGGCAGATGTCATGTGCCCAGTAGTGTGCTAAGAACACAAGGGAGGAGTGATTATAAAAGAACAGATATTCTTTCCTGTTCCAAAGGTTTCTGCTGTACTTGTGAAAGGATAAGAATTACAGAAGGAGCAATTCTCTAAGAACTCACTTTACTTGAAAGATTTTCATTAGATCTAGAGGGAAAAAATTGGAAGGTACACATTTATTTTTGCAGAATATTGTTTCACATCATCCATTTACTGACACTTGACTGAACACTCATGAGTCAGCATTCCCACATAATAGGACTTCAATAATCCACACTAGAGAAGTGACAGATTGTAAAAACACAGGCCCAGGATGAGGGTTATAAGAAACTTTTGAGGGTGACCCAGCCAGGACCACTTTATTCCTCTAACCTAAGCCTTACACCTGAATACTACAGCCATACATTATCAAGCAGGAAGGGCATCTTTTCATTGGAACCCTAAAGTGGGCATCTTTTGGAGTAACTGTACCATATGTAAATCAATTGGGCATTTTTTGGAGTATCTCTATCATATGTAAATCAATTACCTACCCATTTTCTCAGGAAAATATAGCTCCTTCTAACTCACTGAAATGCATTCTTGGCATCTCTTTATATTGCTGACTACACTTGATTAAACCAAAGTAGGTAGCTGATGCACACAGTTCCATCCCTGCACATTTAGAATCAAAATCAAGAGTCAAGTTAGTTTAGGTCTCTAACATAAAACTTTGGAAGTACTTCCTCTTTCTTTTTCTCTTACATTCTTTTTCTTTCTTTCTTTCTTTCTTTCTTTCTTTCTTTCTTTCTTTCTTTCCTCTCTTTTTCTTTCTTTCTTAAAAAAAAACAAAAAACTTTGGAAGTAGAAGCATGATCACCTTTTCCCATTGTGGACTGGGGATATAAGGAGATAATCACTTGAGAGAGCAAACAAGACAGAAAATCATCACACACAGAGAATAAAGTGATACCCAGAGAGGCTTACGGCTTTTACGTTTCTGCTTCCAGTCGCTTCCTGAGACTCGGCTGCAATATTGCCCGAGTTCCAAGAGCCAGCCCTGTTTCTTTAAAATAAATTTCCTGTCTTTCCTTAGATGAGAACAAGTTGGCTTCTATTTAACTTGAAACCAAGTCATTATAGTCTCCTGAGATCTTTCAAAAAGCTTTCCCTGAAGGCTCCCACCCACTGCTGTCTCCACTAAAAACGTCTTCCACTATTACTGCATTCAGATCTTTGTCCTTTAGGAACTATTTCAAAAGGATTTGACGCCTGGCATCTGTAAGGCTGGAGAACAGAGGACACTTAGCCAACAAAACTCTCACATTAGACTAGCAGCAGTGAAACGTTTGGCCTAATTTCTCAAAATAAAGTCATTTTTATGAGTGGTTAATTTTCTCAAGTTCCAGTAGCTGAATCCTTTCATTTAAACCTTCAAAGTTGCAGGGAATTTACCTACAGTTTGGATACTGTCCAAATTCTAAAGAACAAATTGGAACTTGATATACATATATTTGGTACTTTCACTTATTAAACAACTATTGAAAGCATGTAAAGACAGACATATTCAATGTATTCCACTTATAGAATATGTTTACCCACAATGCCTCATTGATCCACACAACTGTCCAGTGAGAAAGCTAGGGCAAGATCCTGTATTTCCATTTTACAGATTTCAGAGGAGTTACATAATTTGACATATGAAAATGGCACTGAATAATATGGCACTGAGCCCCTAAAGAATAAGTATCAAGTTGAGCTAATCTTAATATGTGTATTAGTCCATTCTCATGCTGCTGTGAAGACATAGCCAATACTGTGTAATACACAAAGAAAAGAGGTTAAATTGACTCTTGTGTCCACATGGCTTGGAGGCCTCAGGAAACTTACAATCACGGCAGAAGGTCCCTCTTCACAGAGCAGCAAGACAGAGAATGAGTTCCAGCAGGGGAAATGCCAGATGCTTATAAAACCATCAGATATCATGAGAACTCAATCACTATCATGAGAACAGCATAGAGGAAACCACCCCTATGATTCAATTACTTCCCACCAGGTCCCTCCCATGACATGTGGGGATTATGGGAACTACAATTCAAAATGAGATTTGGGTGGGGACATAGCCGAACCCTATTATGTCACCCCGGCCCCTCCCAAATCTTATGTCTTCACATTTCAAAACATAGTCATGCCTTCCCAACAGTCTGCCAAAGTCCTAACTCATTTTAGCATTAACTCAAAAGTCCAAGTCCTAAGTTTCATTTGAGACAAGATAAGTCTGTTCCACCTATGAGCCAGTAAAATCAAACACAAGATAGTTCCTTCCTAGATACAATAGGAGTACAGGCATTGAGTAAATACTCCCATTCCAAATGGGATAAATTGGCCCGAACAAAGGGACTATAGGGCCCATGCAAGTCCGAAATCTAACAGGACAGTTATATTAAACCTTAAATTTCCAAGATGATATCCTTGACTCCATGTCTCACATCCAGATTACACTGATACAAGAGGTGGGCTCACACGGTCTTGGGATGCTCCACCCCTGTAGCTCTGCACAGTAGTGCTTTCACGGGCTGGTGTTGAGTGTCTGATTCTTTCCTAGGCGCATGGTGCAAGCTGTCAGTGTACCTACCATTCTGGGGTCTGAAGGACAGTGGCCCTCTTCTCACAGCTCCACTAGGCAGTACCCCAGTAAGGACTCTGTATGGGGGCTCCAACCCACATTTCCCTTCTGCATTTCCCTAGCAGTGGTTTTCCATGAAGGTTCTGCCCCTGCAGCAAACTTCTGCCTGGACATTCAGGCGTTTTCATACATCCTCTGAAATCTAGGTAGAGGTTCCTCAATCTCAATATTTGACTTCTGTGCACCTGGAGGCCCAACACCACATGTAAGCCATCAAGACTTGGGGTTTCCACCCTTTGAAACAACAGCCTGAGCTGTTCCTTGGCCCCTTTTAACCCTGGCTGGAATGACTGGGACACAGGGCACCGAGTGGGATTATGGGAACTACAATTCAAGATGAGATTTGGGTGAGGAAACAGCCAAAACATATCGATATGTTAATCACCCTGCACAGTAACTGACAAAGTAATTTTATCTCTCACAGCAACTCTAATTCATGGATAGTGGCTGCCTGTAATACTGTATTAAGAAAGATATCAAGAGTGCATCTGGACTCTGTGGGAAGAGGTGCTGTGACTGTGCTGAGGTGCCTGATGACAGATAAGAGAGGGGAAAGTAGCAGCACAGGCCTTAGTATTTCCATCCTTAGAGTAAATGCTCAATAAATGACCAAACTGGCAGACTCAGGACTGAACACCAGGTCACCCGATTTTTTCCATTTCAGTATACTGAGTGTTTCCACTCCTGTCCCTAATATCCTAAACCATGAGTAAACAAATTATAGCCCAAAGACCAAACCAGGGCTTTTTAATAAAGGTTTTTAAATAAAGGCTTATTTGAATACAATCATATTCATTTGTTTATGTATTGTTCATAGATGTATTTGTGCAACAATAACAGAGCTGCATAGTTGCAAAAAGAGTTGAGGTTGCATACAAAGACTAAAATATTTACCATCCGGCCCTTTATAGAAAGTCTGGCTAACCTCACTCCTAAACCAAATTAAAGTTCAAAGGAGCTCCAGAGAGATAAATCTAACTCTATATTTTCTTTTCCATACAATAAAGTTGCCTACATTTCTGCTTTGGTGACCAGATTAAAGCACATACTGCCATCACTAAGCATTCTAAGATAAATCAGGCAAATGTGCATTCCCTATTGGGTTATTCATAGATTAGAATTTAGAGAAGAATTAGCTCTAACATGAATTAAGTACTTTAATTACTTGTGCCTAAGGTGATTAAAATTCATTGAAAGGTAAAAGAAAAATACAATATAAAATGAGTAACAAAAGAATTTAAACCTACTGTAAACTCCTATTCACCCAGAAATCAACCAACCAGAGAGCCATAACTTTATTTTCCTTTTTGTGGAGAGATCACATACAAATTCTAGTCATGAACTTGATAAGAGAATCAGTTTTCAGAATACCTACTCAAAATAACTGATTGTCATAATTACAACACCTAAGCCTTAAGGGTCATGTAAGAAAGATTTGGTAATCTTCATGAGATTTAGATGGCAATATTAAATTAACCAGAGTTAATGAACCAAGTTGTCCAAATCCTGAACAAAGAGAGATTATCTTACAACTGTAGGTTTTATGCAATATTATAAGAGTTAAGTGAAAAAATATAAATAAGTAAAATGAATCCTGGTTAGTTCTCTCTTTGTCCAATAATATTGTGAGTTACAATACCAGACAGTATGATGCTCACATAGGTGAACACTAAATACTTTTGAGATAATTTATAAAGGTTCACCAACTATGGAAGGACTCCTAACCCAATCTATCTACTGTGGTGAAAGAAAAAGGTTGGCAAGACATGGTCCAGTGGTTGGTTCCATAAAATTTAAGGTAAGGTGTAAACAGCAGGTGCTACTATCCAATGAGCACTGTGTGTATCACCAGAGTATAAATACTAGAGTCTTTTCTTCAGAGAGTTATGAAGATTAGAGCTGGGAAATAACACTCTAAATAGGTCATCATTCTCAGGTCCTGACAAAGGAGCTCAGGTATGAATGAGAACCAAGAGGAACTAAGAAAACCTAGAAACAAACGAATGGTTATGGAATTAATTAGGAGATGGGCTAAATTCATCTGTACAATCTGCAAAAATGTATAAAACACCCATGTTTGGGGTTTCAGAGTTAATATCTCCCTCTTCCACTTACAAGACTGGATTCAATATAAAGATAATTATAGGAGTAAGGAAATCCAAACATCACTTTCATTATTGATAAAGCCGATTATAAAATGTGACTTTATATCTTTGTCAAAGTCTTAATACTTGGGTGATGTAAATAGACAATGATCTGGTCAATGGTCTAGCTGGTGAACTGTAGATCATACCCAGAGGGCCAGGCCCTTTACCACATGGCAGAAGGAGGACTGGAATGCAGATGACTGACTAGCTCTGAGAAGAGGAGAGAAGAGAGTCTGAGATGAACATTATCAGTTCATTTTAGCAGAACACCAGTCAGTCAGAAAAGTCATTTCATTTCTCATGCGGAGAAGTAGAGAGAAGCAAGGAAGTTATTCAAGGGGAGGACACTCTCAAAACTCAAGGGAAATGAATAGTCACCCATTAGCACCAAGTATGTGCCAGCACTGTTTTCAGTACTGGGGATGTAATGGTGAACAAGCTAGACAAAGGCTAAGTTCTCATGGAATTTATAGTCTAGTAGGATAGGATAAGGTGA
Source organism: Cacajao melanocephalus (assembly GCA_963573385.1). Lineage (NCBI taxonomy): Eukaryota > Metazoa > Chordata > Mammalia > Primates > Pitheciidae > Cacajao > Cacajao melanocephalus. The sequence goes on along the minus strand of CAUYLG010044511.1, from coordinate 23,233 downwards.
CAATAAAACATCAAACACAGAAACATACAATAAAGTATCTGATAGTTATAAATGCTGGGGGAAAAAAATGACTTTGTGATAGAGACCTTCCTGGGTTGCTTGAAAATATGTCAACAAAATAATTCCTCACATCCCTGTACATGCATCTCCTTCCTCTAAATAAGCAAAGTTATTTTCTTTCCTCTTGAATCTGGGTGGTTCTTGAGACTTACTTTGACCAATAAAACATAGCAGAAGTGACATTCTAGGATTTTCCCACCAGGTGTTAAGAGAAGTTTCTCTCCTGGAAATCAGTTGTCATGCTGTGAAGCTGCTCAGTCCTAACTCCCAAGATGCCATGTCTAGGACACTGATGCTCCAACAAGCTCATAGTTGAATTCAGCTGCCTATACTATATGGAGCAGAAGAATCACCAAGCCACACCCTGTAAACCCACAATAATGAATTGCTGTTATAAGCCACTTTATTGTGGGGTGGTTGGTTACACCAAAATGGATACCTAAAACAGACTGATTTTGTGGGGAAGATTATTTAGACTGTTGGTCAAGAAAAGGTCTTATGAAAAGATAGTATTTGAACTAAGTGAAAAGAAGAAAATAGCCATGAAACTCTGGTGTCAGAGCAATCCAGGCAGAAGAAATAGCAAGCATGAAGGCCCTACGGCAGAAATAAACTGGGGGTGTTTGAGAAACAATTAGAAGCCTGATATCACTGCAATATGAGAGAAGTTGAGTTGGAGACAGAGGAAGAAGATCATAGAGGACCTCTACCTTGTAAGCCATAGTAAAGGGTTTGGAATTTCGGAATTTTTAAGTGAGTAGAAAACTATTGGAAGTTTTTAAGCAAAGAAAGATACAAACTGATTCCTGTTTTAAAAACATCTCTTTGGCTTCTTTCTGAAGAATTGATTGGAGTAGTGCAAGAGTACATTTGGAGAAGCCAATCCTAGCATCCTGAAAAGGGAACACCAAAGCTCATGGTAGCTTAAAATATAACAAAAATAAAACAGAATTATTGAAGTCACCATGAAATCCATCCATTTCAAATAAACTATTCAGTGAGTTTTTGTAAATGTATATAGTCATGCGATTATCACCACAATAGAATTTTAGCATACTTGCATCACCCTAAAAAGTTCTATAATGTTCCTTTTCAGTCAAACAACACTCCTATCCTTGGCCAATGCAAACACTGTAATTATTACTTTCCATAAGAGTAATCATTTACTCTCTATAATTATGTCTTTGCTTTTCCTGGAAATTTCTTATAAACAAAATTATACAAAATGTCTTTTTCTGTCTGGCTTCCTTCACTTAGTACGTTTTTGTTTTTTTTTTTTGAGATTCATCTATGTTGTGTGTGTCACTAGTTAATTCCTTTTATGCTGGGTAATATTCCAGTGTGTGTATATGTGGGGGTGTGTGTATGCCACATTTTGTTTATCACATTTTATACATACATAAAGAATTATATACGCCACATTTTATAAATATATATAATTATGTATATGTGCCACATTTTGTTTATCCATTCACCAGTAGATGATCATTTTGGATGTTTCCCGTTTGGGGCTATTATGAATAATTCTGCTATGAATATTTACATAAAAGCCATTTTGTGGGCATATGTTTATGTTTCTCCTGGGTAAATATCTAGGTAAGTGGATGCTTATGTAAAGGCATGTTTAACTTTTTAAAGAGACTGTCAAACTGTTTTCTAAAGTGGCTGTATCATCTTACATTCCCATCAGCAATGAATAAGAGTTCCACTTTCTCAACATTCTCATCAACACTGAGTATTTTCTTTCTTTTCAATTGTATCCATTCCAAGTAGGTGTGCTATGGAATTTTATTATGGTTTTAAATTGCATTTTCCTATTGATGAATGATGAAGATTCTTTATTTGCTTTAGTGTGCTTCCTTGAAAAAAAAATTCTGTTTAAATCTGTTGCCCATTTTTTATTGATTTTTGTTTGTTTGTTTTGTTTTGAAATGGGGTTTCGTTCTTGTTACCCAGGCCAGAGTGTAGTGGCGTGACCTCAGCTCACTGCAACCTCCATCTCCCGGGTTTATGCAATTAGCCTGCCTCAGCCTCCTGAGTAAATGACAGACTTCTGCCACCACACCTGACTAATATTTTGTGTTTTTAGTAGAGACAGGGTTTCATCATGTCGACCAGGCTGATCTCGAAATCCTGACCTCAGGTGATCCACCTGCCTCGGCCTCCCAAAGTACTGGGATTACAGGCACCAGCCATCACACACGGTCTTTTTATTGCTATAATTATTGTTCATATATTTTCTTCATCAAATATGTGGTTTACAAATATTTTCTCCCAGTCTGTGGCTTGAGTTTTTATTTCTTAATTGAATCTTTAAAGAGAAAATATTTTAAATTTTGATGAAACCTAAATTTCTATTTTTTTTTTTGGTTATAGTTTGCTTTTGTGTCATATGTAAAAAGTCTCTAACCCAAGTTCACAAAAATTTTTTCTCTATATTTTGTTATAGAAATTTTACAGTTTTAGCTCTTACATCTGGATTCATTATCCATTTCTTTGGCAGCACTTTATGTGCTGTGAGATCACATTTTTGGGGTAACCCTGCTTATTTTAAGGAGCCTAAATTTGGGAGATAGAATTTATTCTATCTTTAACCTACAAATATTTTAACCTATTTTACTCTAACTCAAAGAAATAAAGAGTCATTTTTAGAAAAGGAGAGATCCATTTATTTTTCAATAATTCTATCTTGGTCAAGACTGTATTGTTCCCTGGTTATGGCCTCATTTGCTCTATGATGAGCATCTGGAAAACAACTAATGCCCCCCACCCTAAATCTTCTTGACATTGGGGGAGGGTCAGGAAAGGGAGTAGAGAATGTTCTTTCTACTCCTGGTATTCCTTTCCTGTGGTGGGAGATCTGCTGGCATAACGCTTCTGAACTTCTTTGGCCCCTTTGCTTGTCTACCAAGGAAGAAGAGCAACATCCCTGTTTGTACATTTCTAGCACTGCCCCTTGTCTCCCCTCTTCTTGGGAGGTGGCCCATATGCAGAGAATAAGTGTTCTCCACTGTCCTCAGTCATGCAGGAAACATGGCCTTCATGGTCCCACTGACCATGGGTGTGGCTTCAGAGACCAGCACCGCCTGTGATCAGGTGGTAAGTCTCTCTACACAGGGACATGTGCCCATTTGCACATAGCTTTCTAGATATAGATTCAATATCAACTTTAACTGTAATAAAGGTCGCATTTTGCTTCCATTTGCTTAATCCATTATCTTTTCTTCCTTTCATTTCAGTTTCAATGAGTACACGTGCAGGTTTGTTACACAAGTGAATTGCACATCACTGAGGTTTGGTATACAGATCATTTTGTCATCCTGGTACTCAGCATAATACTCGATAGGTAGTTGTTCAATCCATACCTTCCTCCTACTCTCTACCCTCAATATGCCCCAGTGTCTATTTATCTTTCTTTATGCCCATGTGTAGTCAATGTTTAGCTCCCACTTATAAGTGAAAATGTGCAGTATTTGGTTTTCTGTTCCTGTGTTAATTCGCTTCCAGCTCCATCCATGTTGTTGCAAAGACCATGATCTCATTTTTTATAGCTGTGTAGTAATCCATGCTTAATCTTTTCTCTGGTTTCTCATTTGGCTCAGAACTCAGATTGAAAAGAAAGCTGTTATTTATTGGAATACTCTGAAATATCCCTCAACCTTCTATCCAGTGGGTTTCTTAACTCTATCCCTTCGACCTTGGAAATCCTCTTTACCCCTTCCTACCTTCATCAGATTGAAAATTCATTTTGACAGACAGTGGAATTTTTGTCTTTAAAAAACTATTACAAAATTTTAGACTATTTAGAAGATATAAATACATAAAAGAAAGACTACTAATTTTTAGAACTGTGCAATACAATAAGGTAACCACTTGTTCTCTATAGCTATTTAAATTTAAATTAATTTTTAAAAATTAAAAATCCAGTGCCTCAGTCACACTAGCCACATTTCCAGTACTGAATAGCTACATATGGCTCATGGCTACTATATCAGGCAACAAAGACAGACCATTTCTATCAGCACAGGAATTTCCAGTGGACAGTCCTGCTCTAGAGAAAATTTAGTATTTAATATGACCTTCAATATTAAATTCTATTATTTATATACATATATAAGTATATATGTTTATACTTATATTAGCTATATGCATATATAAGTACACAGCCAAACCATATCAGAACCAATTGCTCAGGTTGGGATCCTGATAATATAATATATATGTATATAGATACAGGATGATATATATATAGATAGATATATAGATAGATATGTAGATATAGGATAGAATCCTAACAAAAATAGGATTAATTGTACATACTGTTTGTAACCTCACATCTCTCCTAATTTGTCATGAACATCTCATACATTCATCCTTCTATAATATTATTTTTGGTGACTACAAAGTATTTTTCTGTAATTTCTGTAACCAAATGTTAAGCATGGCCTTTCCCCCTGCCCCATTTGTTACAGCCAAAACTACAGTGAATATTCTTGAATATCTTTATAACTGTCTTAAATTTTTAAAGTAATTTACAGAGTCAAAGGGCACTCACACTTTCAAACTTCTACAAGGCATTGCCAATCGGAAAGGGAGCCCTGGCTTGGAACACACATCCTGCCCTTCTCGCCTGAACAAAATGGATGAGTTTGCTTTTCTACAGAAAGCTCTTTGAAAAACAGTAAGGCCAAAATGTTAGCTGTTAAGTTAACATGCTAAGGAGTCCTGGGAGTTTGTAAATGGTAATCACACGAGCACACCTCTCAGAAGCTACTGTTCTTTCTTGTTCACACGCCAGTAATATTTCTAGGGTTCCTTTAAACACAGTGAAAATCAGTTGATCTCTTAGTGATGTTTGACATTGTTCTCATTGGCAACTTGATATTAAACTTAAGGCTAAACACAGATATGTTCTGCCACTGGCATGTCCTCATTCTCCATTTAGCATCTCCTGCTACATCATATGTGATACTGTTGCCACTTTGGTTTCACTAGGGTGGTTAAGTGTGGCTCTCAAGGTGGGAAGCATTTTTCCAGCTGTGGTAGGGGAGCATACAGACCCTGGGGACCTGCATCAGTCTGTTCTCACACTGCTAATAAAGACTTACCAAAGACTGGGTAATTTATAAAAGAAAGAGCTTTAATGGACTCACAGTTCACATTGCTGGGGAGACCTCACAATCATGGCAGAAGAGCAAGAGATGTCTTACAAGGTGGCAGGCAAGAGAGAATTAGAGCCAAGTAAAAGGGGAAACCCCTTTAGAAACCATAAGGCTTCGTGAGACTTATTCACTACCATGAGAACAGTATGGGGGAAACTTCCCCCATGATTTAATTATTTCCCACTAGGTCCTTCCCACAACATGTGGGAATTATGGGAGCTACAATTCAAGATGAGATTTGGGTGGGGACACAGCCAAACCATATCAAAACCAATTGCTTAGGTTGGGATCCTGGTTCTGCCACTTGCTAGATGTGTGACTTTTGCCATGTTAAAAAGTCATTCTTGCTTCAGTTTCCTCATCCACAAAATGGGATAATTAAGAGCATTATTATAGTAGTATACATGACACAGAGTAAACATTATGCGTGTGTCTGATAAATAAATAGCCTCATCAGTTAAAATATAGTAGCATTATCTTCTACCTTTATACATTATACTTTTGATGGAATGAGAGAACATCAAGTGCACTCCACGTTACCAGTGTACCACACCATTAGCTAAAACTGAACTTGAGTCAACTAACTAGATCAGTGTTTGCAGGAGTTTGCCTCGTGAGTGGTACATTCTCCCTGTAGGGATAAAGGCTCACAATTAAATGTTTGAAAAATGTTGTTCGTCTTCTAGAGTTGCAATGTATGTTAATATATTAGGGTTCTGAGAAGTCCTGCAATAAAGAAACTTGTTGAATTTTATTGAACTAAGCATTTTCCAAAACTTTTTGCTATGGGGACTTCATTTACAATGGACTTTGGGCAATACTATCTCCTATTAACATAATGCTTTTAAAGACACCAGTTTGTGAAATAAGCCATTAGCTGCACTTTTCCTTGGAAACATCTGTTAAACCTCCCTCCCCACTTCCATCCTGTGCTTGTATTATTGGTTTGTTGAAAGTTTTGGCAGAACTTTACCTTTTTTTCTACTCACTCCTATCCTTTTAGCTTTTATCTTCCTGTCTTTTATTCTAGCTTATAAAATTTGGGAAGATCTTATGATTAAGTGTTCATCCCAGATTCATCTCCTGAAAAACATATTAGCTTAATTTTATTTTGTCTCCTCCAAGAATTTGGCAAATATATTAGGGAGAACAGCCTCAAGGACAGGACAAGTCCTGCTCTGAATCATTTTCTAATTGTCTGTGTCAGTGATATCTAACAACTGTGAAAATAATTCTCACTAACATGTTGTTAGGGACAAATATTAAAGTCAAATATCCTTTCAAGTATTTTGATAGGAACCTTATGAAGATATTAGCTTGGATGGAAATAAATATTGATGTTATTACAAGTACCTACTAATCACATGGTGGCTACAAGGGGCATGCTTTATGACAGGTTTGGAAGCCACCTCTAGGATCTATAGTTCCTGTCTAGATATGAAAGAGAGGAGTTGGAGTATGTCACAGTATATTTGTCATATATTTGCCAATTCTACCTAAGGACCTTATCCCAAAGCAAAGATTCTTTTTTCTACTCAGCCCAATAGCAGGCCATGCAGATATTTTGGGTCAAATAGGATTTTGGAAACTCTTAGCTTGCTTTCACCTAATCTATCCATACCTTGCAATAGTCCCAGCAATGTTTCATTAATTAGCCAGATAAAATTTCTTTAGCAAAGCACAATTTATATTTACAAAACAAAAATTATGGTTTAATAAAATTGTCTTAAACCCAAAGCAATGTAACCAAAGTTATCAGAACGTGGAGTCATAATAATTCATGAAAACAAAAAATAGAAACCTAGGTTATTGTTTATTCTATTTACAAAGAGCAATGGAATTCTATTAAAATAGAGCTTATGGTATTTCACTTTCAAGTGTGTTAAGGTTAAAATCATGCCAGGGTCCCTTCTAAATAATATTATTATATTTTAAGAGGTATATTGAAAGTTTGTTTTAAAGGAATATTGAAAAAATACAGTGTTCTTGCACCAAATAAGTAATTTTGGAATAAAAATGAGCAAGATAAGACAAATGTCCTAAAACACTTGATTAATGAAATGTGCTTTGTTTCAACTGTCACTGGCAATCAGTAATTATTACCAAATCCTTAGGTCAAGCCTAAATATTTCCCCTGTGCTCCAGGCCTGTATTTCCAACAAACTACTAAAATTTATCACTATGGGATTACAGAGACACCAAAATACACATGTCAGTAACTAAACTCATCATATGGCTTATCAAACTAGCTTCTCCTTTATTATCTATGTTGGGAAATGGTACTGACTGTTCCTCATGATCAAGTCAGAAATATGGTACCATCTTAGACACTGTCTTTTCCTCATCCCCACCACCAGTCACTAAGAAAGTCCAGGTGCTACAAAAACATTGAATAGCAATAACAACAGTAACTTATACTTTCTGAGTGCGTCTATGAACCAGGCTTCATTCCAAGTGCTTTGCACACATTAATTCATGCATTGTCTTAAATATTATCCAAATCCACTTTCCCTCCACTCCACTCCTACTGCCAACTTTCTAGTTCATGGGCTCATCACTTCTCCATTGAATCATGACAATAGCTTCTTCATCAGGTCTCTTGCTCTGGCCATCCCAATCAATAGTGTCTCCTCCACATTGTGGCAGAGGCACTCTCTAAAACCAAACTGTAACCTGTTCAAAATCCTTACATGGTTTTCCGTGGGCTGTATAGTAAAATTCAAATTCCTTAGTATGATGATGAACAAGACTTCTTTAGTTTGCATTCTTTTTGCTCACCACCAGCACTTTATTTATAAATCACCTGGATTTCCTGAAACACGGGTGTGGATTCACTCCCCAACCCCTGCCTTCTCACATAAGTCTCAATAGAGTGGTATGCCTTTTCCTGCTCCAACCTGTCTTAAAAAAACATCAGAAAACTCAAGAGATCCTTTTATTCTTCAAATCCCAGTTCATACTTCATCATGTCTTTGAAACTTTCTTTGGCTAACTCCAAAGTGCTAGTTCTGCTTTTCTATTTACTTTCTTTACAAATCAGCCTCTCCTGGTAGACTGTGAGCTCCTTACAAACAAGTTAAAAAACTTTATCCTCAGGGCCTAGCTGTGCAGCCTACTTTCAGAAATTAAAGTTATATTTTATGGACAATGGGACTATATAAAGTTTCTTCTAGTTCTAATTTTCTGTAATAATACATCCTTCAAGATATAACTATATAGAGAGAATGCTTGATATTACAGAGATACAAATCCCAGCTATCCCTCCAGTTGCTCATCCATGGCTTTCTGAAGATAAAATGTGGATAAGATACCAGACTGCATTTTCCAAAAATTGCCACAAGATCTCCCATCCCACATGTGCTTCTTTCAAGGTGACATTGACAATTTCCCCATTTAGAGGTGTGACTTACGTTCCTTCCCCTTGAATCTGGGTGACCTTGTGACTACAGATGGAGTATACTATGTGACTTCCAAGGTAAGATCAAAAAAGGTGATACAACTTCTGTCTGGGTCTCTCAAGATACTCACTTTTGGATCCCAGCCACCATGCTGTGCAGAAGCCCAAAAGCCACAAGGAGCTGCCATGTGTAAGTGTCCCACCAACAGCCCAGCTGAGCTCCTAGCTCCTCCAGACATGGAGGGAAAGAGGCTCCAGATGATGCCAGCAAGCAAGTCACCCAGAGAGTCAGAGTCTTTCCAGCTGAGCATCCAGATATCATGGAACAGAGAGAACTTGTCCCTGCTATGCCCTTTCACAATTCCTGACCCACAGCGTCTTGAGTGTCACATAATGGTTGTTCTTTTATGCCACTATGTGAGGGGTGGTTTATTATGCAGCAATAAATAATGATACAACAAGCAATAAGTTAGGCCAACATTTCTTATACCACTCTTAGAGAAACCCTGGTGTCCCAGAGGATACTAAGATTCCTAAGGAAAAAACCATAAAGGCAGGGGTGAGATGGTAATTCTGTGGTTATTCCTACTACATCTGCTTCTTAATCCTGTATATGCCTAGTGTTCCATTACTGGAATACTAAGCATGTGGGAGTTATTTATATCTTACTGCTCAAGGTCATCGCAAGGTCTGGTTGCAAAAATTCAAAAACTGCAACCTCAGGAATAAAGGGATTAAAGATTGCCACTGCACAAGAGCAAATTAATTGTTTTGAGAAGTCCAGAAGCTGCAACACAAAGCACCACTTATGGAATTCCCCAGATGGATTTGATAACGGATTCCTTTTGTCATAACACACAAAACTTCCCCAAAGAAACAACTGTTCTAGCGTTCGTATTACAGCCTAAAACACTGGGATACATTAACTTAAATTCACCAAACCAAACTGTCCCGAATGTTGGTCAATTATGTTGTTGCTAAGACCCTAATCAGGAGGGACAATCTTAATTGAGAAGCATAAAGCAGTCAGGTTGCAGTTGAAATGGCTCAGCCACTACACTGTGCCTCCCTTCAGTGGTTACTATAGGAAAGCCGCACCTTTGAGGTAAGAAGAGGAGGGAGGGAAGGCAAAAAATATAAAAATAAAAATACCCTATACATGCATAATATGACCTCAGTTTTAGCCATACCAATAGGAGCATGGCAAGGAATGGTAGGTCTAAATGTGGTTAAGGAAAGGAAAGAAGGAAAAACAGGGAGAAACCTGCTCAAAGGGAGAATGAATGCACTTCCAAACTGTGGAAGCTCTTGTTTCTCTGCATGGCTCATTTTTATTTTAAAATTAAAACAATGCAAAAGCCAGAGCTAGAAAGTGATCCTCAGATGGCCCAGAACAGTTAATCTTGGTTGCTTATAAGCAATGGTAGCCTCAGAATCAGTGAGCTGGTCTCATGCTTGGGGCTTGACGCTAAAGTGGCATTTTCAGTTCTCAGGTTTCTCATTCACTTATGTTATTAGTGTTCTGCATCAAAACACCAGAGCCTTGCTCTTTCAGTGTGATTTGATAATGATAGGAGGCAGGGTGGTATACAAGGTTATCCAGCATCTGGTTCCCAGGCACTGGCTCATAACAAGGATTACCTCTGCTGTGGGTGTGCACCACTGCCACCACGTGGTCACCTTCCCAAAGCTCACTCTTCTTCCTCATCTTGGCCTCGCAAGAGTCCTGACTGCTGCAACTTTAAGGAGGTAAAATCCTCCAGGTCAAGAAGGTCAAAGTAAAATATCTTCATCTTTATTTCAAAAACAGCCACCTTTTAGCACCTCAAGATTACCTTTAATTTAAAAATCAAGAGGCAAACCATATAGCAGAGAGCTCTGTTTAGACAGAGCTGGATTTGGAGCTTAAAGATGGGTGGTTCTCAGGACCCAGGAGGCAGAGGTTGCAGTGAGGCGAGATTGTGCCACTGCACTCCAGTACAGATGGAGACTCTGTCTCAAAGGAAAAAAAATGGGTAATTCTGAGCAAATCACTGTATGTCTCAGAGGTTCTATTTCTTCATTTAAAACCAGAAAAATATCATGTATTAAGAAGTATTGTAAACATTGTTAAATATATGTGTGTATACACAAGTAAATACACATACACATACATGTGTGTGCATATCTATTATATATGTGTATTTAGAATATATTTGTATATGGAACAAAACATTTATCATTCACAGTCAGTAAATGGACATTTGCAGCATGTATATGATGTTTCAAGAATAGAAGGAGAACAAAAGCCACTGTCAGTGTATCACTCTACTAAAAGAACTATGTGATCTTCAGTCTTTGGCATGGGGTGCAGGTAGAGAAGAACCAGGCTAACTCCTGATGCTTCATCCTCTTTATTTCCCACAATAGATCTGTGACTTTGGTATAATTTTCCAACATTTAAGGGATGCGTAAATTGAGGCTTAATGAGGCTGAACCACTTGTGCATAGTTTATAGTCAGTAATAAATGGTGGTATCATAATTCTAGTCTAATTAGTCTGGCTCCAAAAACTGGACTCCTAAAAATTTGACCTTTTAGAAAGTATATTATACAAACTAAAGTATCCTAGGTAGTGAAAAATGGTCAAAACTGATGAGAGCTCAAAACCCAGTTAGTGCAGGGTTTGCAATCTGGGTTCCATAGAGATGCCCTAGTTGTCTTATCACCTCACTCCTGTCATCATTCTCTGTATCAATGATTTACTGTCACAATGATGCTGAGTATCAAAGGATCACAAAGCCCTTATGGTACAAAGGCCAAAAAGCATTTGTCGATCACAGGTCTGAAATCAACTGCTTTTTGGCTGGGTAGTTTTAGTATCTGTCTGGGCTCATTCACATGTTTGAAGGAGGCTCAGTTGCTGGTTTATCTAGGACAGCTCCTAGTTCTCTTATCCTCTGGCAGGCTAGCCTGGGCATGTTTCTAAGCAAGAGAAGAGGCACAAAAGCAAGCGCAAGTCCAGCCACACAAATACCTTTTTCAACTCCTTCTGCAACATCCACTAACTGAAGAAAGACACATGGCTGAGTCCAGAGGCAGAGTGGGAGGGCACTGCAAAGTCCATGGTTGTATTAGTCTCCTGGGGCTGCCATAACAATCCATGGTAACAAACTGGATGACTTAAAACAATAGAGACTTCTTCTCTCCCAATTCTGGAGGCTAGAAGTCCAAAATCAATGTGTCAGCAGGGTTGGCTCCTTCTGGGGGCTGTGAGAAGAACCTACTTCTCTCCTAACTTACAGTGGTTTCCTGCAACCCTTGGTCTTTTTTGACTTGCAGACACATCACTTCAATGCCTGCCTCCATCATCACATGATATTCTGCCTATGTGTCTGCATCTGTTTTCTCATGGTATATCAGTCACTTAATTAGAGAACTCCAAATGTAACTTTATTTGGAAATAGGGCCGTTTGTGGACACAGCTAGTTAGGATGACCTCCACAAAGGGCCCTATTCCAAATAGAGTTGCATTTGGAAGCTCCAGATAGACATAAACCCTGGTGGGACATTATTCAACCCAGTACCATGGCAAAGGGTATGGATACAGAAAAGAATGAGGAATTGAGTCCTTCTTACATAAATCACACTATCCCATCAGCTATAGAGGCTTCATGTTTTTCTATTTTATTTGAAGTGGATTTGCTACTTTAAAAATTTGAAAATTCATGGTCAAGGGAATTTTTTTCTTTAAGAGATGAAGAAAATGAAATCCAGGGTTAGAAAGTAGATAGTCCAGATTAATGGCAGAGCCAAGAACAAGACCCAAGTCCCCAGACACCAGATCATCTCTTCTTCTGTAACACTGCAATACTATACAAGGAAGTTCCATTGTTGTTGCTGCTATTGTGTTGTTTTATAATAGAATATAACATTGGGCACTGTGCTAGGTAGAATAATGCCCTCTCCTCCACCCCTAAGATGTCCACATCTTGATCTTTGGAACTGTGATTATGTTAGGTTACAAGGCAAAGGGGAATTAAAGTTGCCATTGGAATTAATGTTTATCAGACGGCCTTGAAATGGGGGAGATTATCCTGGATTATCTAGGTGGGTCGAATGTAATTGCAGCAATTCTTAAAAGTGGATGAACAAGGTCAAAGAGAAGCAGTCAAAGGAAGATGCGACCACAGAAGATAGGCACAGAGAGATGCAATGTTGCTGGCTTTGAAGATGGAGGACAAGGACTGAAAGTCAAGGAATGTGGGTGACCTCTGCAAGCAGGAAACAGCATGGAAATATCCTTCTAGAGCCTCCAGAAAGTAACATGGCACTGCCAGCACATTGAATTTAACCCACTGACACCCATTTTCAACTTCTGGAACTGTAAGATAATAAGCTTGAGTTGTTTAAGGTACTAAGTTTGTGATATTTTATTACAGTACCTATAGAAAACTAACACAAGCACTCTGGAGAACAATCTCTAACCTTTATTTTAGGTAGAAATGCTTTTAGCTGCAAGTGTTTAAAAAACAAAAACTAGTGGCCTCAATAAATATGGACTTATGGTTTTTAATAATAAGAAGCTTCAAGTTAGTGACAGGGTAGTTCAGCTACTCAGTGGAGTTACGAAAGACTCAGATACTCAGGTTCCCTATTCCCTATTGCCAATCTGACTTTATGTCTTACTGGAAACTGAGTTATATAGCTATACGTAGCTGCAAGGGAAGGTGGAAATTCTAGTATCTAGTAAAGACTAATAGCATTATCAAGACTAGATAAGCCCAATCATAATTCATGCTTGCAGCTAGGTGTATTGCTTCCCTGAAACAAACTAGCAAGGATGCAGGGAGATAAGGAGGTAAATAATCTTTGGCAAAGACATGGTCTAACATCTGCCTAACTCTGAGCAACCTACCAGTCACAAGGGTGTTGGGACAATTATTCATTTCTGCAAGATCTATGAATCCAAATAGGGCACATAAAACCAGTCGCATCTAAATAGAGGCACACAACATGTAAAGGGAAGAGGCTAGGGTGCATGAATAAATCATGCATAAGAATTATTACTTTAAATAGATACAAAGGATGAAAGTTGCCATTACTATTTATGAGATAAGGAGACTATCTCCTAGGCTGAGAGAGGTTAAGTGATGCGCCCAAACCCACACAGTAGGCAAAAGTATAAGCCCAGAGTCTCATTCTTCTTTCTTCTGGCTGCAAGAGTAAGTGGATAATCAGCACTAGCTGAATGCTAGTAGTTTAGAACTTCCCAAATCTCTCTCAGAGAGCATCTGAAGGAGGGCAGCCAAGCTGCTGTGACTGTGGCCATTGAATGAGTCCAGCTCTGAGGACTGACAAAGGGAAGCATGGAAAGTGGTGTATGCTTTTTGCCCACTTACCTCTGGAACTCTTGAATCAGGGTATGATTCCTCTTCTGCCAAAAGAAGTTAAGTTTTGCATAATGGCAAACTCTTCAGAAACTGAAGGCAATTTATATTCCTAGTTACAAAATATAATCATTCCCTTTCCCTGGTGTGATAGCCAATTTTATGTGTCCACTTGACTAGGTTAAGGGATGCCCAGATAGCTGGTAAGACATTATTTCAGGCATGTCTGTTAAGGTCTTTTCAGAAAACATTAGCATTTGAATCCATAAAGCAAGTAAAGATCTTCCCTGACTGATGTAGGCAGGCATCATCCAATTCTCTGAGGGCTTGAATGAAGCAAAAGTCAAGAAAGGGTAAATGTATTCTCGTCTCTTGAGCTGGGACATCCATCTTCTACCTTTGGACATCAGAACTCCTGGTTCTTAGACTTCAGACTCCATAACTTACACCAAGAGCTCCCTGGTTCTCAAGCCCTTTGAGCTCAGGCTGAACACCACTGACCTTCCAGGTTCTCCAGCTTGCAGATGGCCTATTGTGAGACGTCTCAGCTTCCATAATCCTGGGAGCCCATTCTCATGATAAATCCTTTTTTATATATCTATATCTATCCTCCAGTTCTGTTGCTCTGGAGAGCCCTGACTAGTACACCTGATATCAAAAAGTTATTTCATTGATTATGATCACTTCCAAGAGGGAAGGAAAGAGAATGGGATCAAAAGAGCTTCATAGAGACTGTCAACTAAAACTATAATATTTAATCTTACAGAAAAATAAAACACCTGTATAAAAATACAACTTACACAATATTAAGAAATATTAAACTAGTTGATAGCTATAAAGGGATTTTTTTAGTATACTCTTTCCTACATACTAAAAATATCTCCTTATTGGGAAATATTAAAAACAAGAAGATAATCTAAACTTCACACTGAAAAGTAGGCTGTATTTATTCATCAAGTATGAGTATGTTGGTGCTGGCTACCAGCTAGACACACTTCTAGGAGCTAAAGACCTGCAAAGTCACTACCCTCATGGAGATGACATTCTAGGCAAGGCAGACAGAAATCAAACAAGGTCACTTCATAAATGTTAAATAGTCTGAAGGAATAAAACAAAAGAATGTGATAAAAGTGACCCAGAAGACGTTTTAAGGTGGACAGAAAGATGAACATCACTGAGGAAATAGCATTTGATCAGGATGGGTATAATAAAATCAAGTCATTCAAAAAATAAGAATAGTAATCCACACACAAAAAAAATATTGGAAAATGCAAAGGCCCTGAGACCTTTTAACACTGCAAGAACCAAAAACTAGCCCAAGACATAGCAAATAAGGTGATGAGAGATGTAATTAGAAAGGTAGTTGTGAGGGCTTTGTAGTCATGGCAAGAAGTATAGATTTTATTTGAAATGCAATGGACTGCTAATACAGAGGGCTAAGGGAAGGGGTTGTAAGGAAGGGAACAGGATAATCTTTTACATTAATATATTATCATTTTTAATAGCACTCTGCTAAACGGGCAATTCAGGAAAAGCAAGAAAAAAATAGGTACATGATAATAGGCTATTGCAGTAATTCAAGCAAGAGATGACTCTGGCTTGGAAACAAATCTTAGATTTCTTGTACAGACTTACAAGTCTGATATATGAGCAGGTTAAAGAATAGTATGATAGTAACTTATCATTTTTTCCAGGAAAAAAAATACACATTGTTTACATGGCAGAAAGTTGAGAAATATTTATATGAATGTGGTGAGATATCAGGTGACTTTATTATCTTTTCTAAATGATTATTTATATATTCTTACTTTTTAAAAATTGACCAGACATTATTTCTGATTTCCAAATCAGTGCAATTTTCAGGAAATCCTACTACCCTTTTATATCTGACTGTCTTGACAAATGCCTCAGAGTTCTACTAGCCCTCACACTTGAACTTTGGACTTCATCCCTGTGAGTGCCTAACTTTCACTGCCTAGGAGGAAGGTGATGGTAGGCCTTCATTTTAGATACGTTAAGTGTGAGATGTTCGTATTGCTTTGCTAGGGCTGCAATAACAAAGCTTCACATATTGAGTGGCTTAAATGATAGAAATTATTTTTCTCACAATTCTAAAGGCTAGAGGTCCAAAGGAATCTTCTGAGGCCTCTCTCCCTGGCTTGTAGATGGCCATCTTCTCCCCGTGTCTTTACATGGTTTTTCCTATCTGTGTGTCTGTGTTCTAACCTCTTCTTCTTCTAAGAGCACAAGTCATATTTGATTAGGGCCACCTAATGCCCTTAGCTTAACTCACTTACCTCTGCAAAGAACCTATCTCCAAATATAGTCACATTCAGAGGTAATAGAGATTAGGACTTCAACATACAAATACGTGGGGAGCAGTGGACACAATTCAGCCAATAGCAAAATCTACCTATGCTGGGCAGGTGAGGGGAGATTTTTAGAGGTTATCAGAAACATGACTCTGCAGTTCAGTCTAGCACACTTGCTGGGAGGTAAATACTTTAGAGTCTTTCATCTATAAATATGAATGAGCTCACCCTAGGAGAGCTTATAGCATGAGAAATGTCAATGATAGAGGGAAGCAGGAAGAAAAGCCTGAGAAAGAGATAGAGAAGGTGTGGGCCGAGTAGTAGGAGGAAGACTAGAAGAGAATGCGATGTGTAAGTTTCAGGAAGGGCAGTCAACAGCATCAAACTGTAGAACCTGAAAATGTACCCTACAAACAATCCTTCGAAGGCCCCTCTCGGCTGAAACTTCCACCCTCAGTTCAAATCCCCACCATGGCTTCCACTGGCAATAAAACAAACCATAAGCTCAGCCTATCATCCAAGGCCCTCCACAGTATGATTCAAATCCCCTTTTAAACTTTATGCACCTTTAGTACCCTTCAGCATCTCTCAGCATTAGTGACATAGCATTGTTCCCAAGCTCTGACCCAAAGCTCTGTGGTCTCCTCCTTTTGTGCATGTTACCCTCTCACACAGGAATGCCCTTCCCATTCATCCTGCACACCCTTCAAGGACAACCACAATCCTTAGCAATTTTTCTATGGACTCTTTAGGGAAAATCTTGTCTATTATTTATCTTTGGCACCCCTTGAAGCCTACCATGGTTCCTGGTACCTGGCAGGTGCTCAAAAAATGGCTTTTTGAATGAATGAACTAATGCTGTTTTACGCTAAACAGAATTAAATAAGAATCCAGCAGCTGACATTTGAAAATGTCGATGCTATTGACTCACCTGTTTGGAAGAAGGATAAGTTTTCTTTGATGACTTAGTGGCTTTCACATCTGTCAGACATGTCGTATCTCCTTTAATGGGGGTTGCTTATTGCAAGGAGAAACAGTTACTCAGGATTCAGGTAGTTTTGTACAGTGGATTATTATGTCTGGAATTTAATAGCACTCTGCTCTTTGATATTTATTTCAGGGTCAATAGAAATGTAACCATCCTCACTCCCTGTTTTTGTTCAATCTAACCATTTAGCAGGAGGATTAGACCTGCCACAGACTGGGTTTTGAAGATTTAAGAATGATTTGTTTGATATTGAGGCTCTATTTCTCAAATATATTCAGAGGCAATAATTAAATTATTAATATTTGAATCCTCTTAAAATGTTAGCATTCTTCTTAACATGTTGTTAATCTCTGAATATTGAGGATAATGTATGTATTAGGTTGTTGGCTTGTATATGATTTTTTTTCTATGTATGGTAATTATGTATAGAAATAATGTAGGGTACTGCTTCCTTCAAGGCCTTTCTCAAAGTCAAATTGGAATTCTATTGTGAAGTCAGTGTGTTAAGGCATTCATTACTGTAACACATTCTGTATGATTTTGTTCAAAACCTTTCTGTGCCCATTGACACAGATGACAGTGCTTTGAGATAGTTTGGCTAATGTTATTGTCACCATTTTCCTTACAAAAACCTTAGATACGAAGAAAGTTTGTTTATTTATTTATTTATTTACTTGTGTATTTATTTTTCAGAGACAGGGTCTCCCTCAGTCACTCAGGCTGGAGTGCAGTGGCATGATCATAGCTCACTGCAGCCTCAAGCTCCTGGGCTCAAGTGATCCTCCAATCTTAGCTTCCCAAGTAGCTGAGACCAGAGGTGCATGCCACCATATCTGGCTAATTTTTATATTTGTTGTAGAGAAGAGGTCTGACTATATTGTCTAGCCTGGTCTCAAACTCCTGGGCTCAAGCAATCCTCCCACCTCAGCCTCACAAAGTGCTGGGATTACAGCATAAGCCACTGCACCTGGCCGATGTTGCTGTTATTATTATCATCATTACTACATTCTAGGCTGTATTTGTACTTTTAGAACAATGTTATAAGGATATTAAGGATAAATTAGTCAAATGTCTTCCCTGTGTGAATTTTATATAAAGCAGAATCATGACATATAATTAGCTAATTGATCAGTTCTAGAAGAGAGAGTATTTAGATGCTCTGGAACCGGAATTCAACCAACTGTGAGAATTAAAATATCCAGCCTCCTCACTGTAAGAGACAAGTTCTCTACTGGAAATGGTTCACCAAAGATTTATTAAAACTTTTCTATAGGAGAAAAAGGCTCATAGAATTTCACTATAAGTAGAATATGTAGAATCAAACTTAAATCTGAAGGCTTTGATCTTTCCTTTATAAAATTCAGTAGAAGTTCTTTCAAGAAATGTAATCCATTTTAAATATTAACCAACCATTACTCTCAGCTGAAATGGGTGTCAAATCTCACATTAGAAAGTCTCCTTTCTGGTTCCAGGCCCTTGGGACTTAGTTGCAGCATTTTCTATTATTTGTACTATAAAGAGAAGAGCCTTAGCACATAAGCTTCAATGTCAGTGATGGAAATTGACAAATCAGTGAAAGAAAAACAAGACAGCCAAAGAGGAAGTGGTTCTCCTGTGCGTTCTTAAAAGAGGAAGACCACTTTTTTGATTATTAAGAATGCAATTAAAGCAAAGCTTTAAGACAATATTTCTACCACAGATACAAGGGATTAATATTAAGTCTCCATTATGAGCCAAATAACATATATCTTATCAATCTATCTTCACATAACCTTATAACAAAAGAATGCTATTTCTTATCAATCTAAAATGCTTCAGAGACTCAGAGAAGTGAATAGCCTGTGGTCATTGTAGCTAGTGAAACACAAATGTGAATTCAAGTCCCAAAACCTGAGTCCCTTCAGCTACCTCAGGCTGTCCTTTTTCAACTGCTCAACTAAAATTTACAGAAGTGCATCATTTTAAGTCAATTTGGAAACAGCTGAAGAAACAATGGTACAATGGTAATACATAGTTTCTACTCTCTGGGTGTTTATAGCCCTGGAGGAGAGACCAATAAATGTGTTAAGACAGCCATGAGAAGATTAATGAAAGGAAGCACAAAAGAGCAGCTGAAACTCATAGCTGGTCTCAAAAGGGGTTGCACTTTCAAAGACACACTTGACACATATAGATTTATAAGTGTGCAAACTGAGAGAGCATCATGACTTAATTTCATTAGAACCCCAGCAATTCCATCCCTAAGTGGCCACCTAGGGTTGATCTCTAGGGCATTTCTGAATTTTATCTATTTACTTTTTAAGATAAAAACATTTTGCCTTTAGTAATCTTTAAGGTATCAGACTCTATTATTCCCTACACTTACGGGTGTTATAGTTTTCTGTGTTAGATAGCAATGTTAATTTATTAAAATACAATAAAAAGTACATAATATTAATTATAAAACCAGTGCCTACAGAGTTACCAACCCATTATGGATTACAGAATAAGGATGAGAAGGTAATTAAATGACTACCAACTATGTTTTAAAACACAAATCAACCTTCTTCTCAGAGATCGCAATTAACTTGCAATATCTCAGTTTAAATTTTAAAGGATACTGCTCTGTTTTGGTTAAAGAAGAGCACAGATACACACAACTGGATCTTAAGGATCAGACAAATTAGAATTAACAGCTTTATAATTTCTCCCACAATGTCATACCACCCAGAATAATGAAGGCTAATGCTATGTTGAAATTAGAGTGAATCCAAAATTGTAAGTCACAAGGAGTTTTTATAGTCTATAAATTAGCTCTTTTTCTATCACACCTACCCCATATGCAGTCACCATACCCCTTACACAGTAAACCACTATTTTTCCTACCATGTTCTTTTATCTCAGTCAGGATGCTAGGATTTTCAATTCTTCTTTGTTCATCCATCAGCAAAACTTCACTGGGCTCCTGCTATGTGCCAAGCAACATACCATAAGCTGGAAATACTGGAAAGGAATGAAAGAACCCATCTTCTCCCAGATATATACTAACCATTTACCACTGGGGCAAATCTCCTCGCTTAAATGAGTAGTAGCAAGAGATGAATAAAGCTAGCCTAGGAATGACAAATAAGGTAACTCAGCAAAGCAGTGAGAAGCCCGGGAGTCAGATTGTTGACACTCAAATCTTGATTCCACCTAGTTGTTCAGCCTTGAATAAGTCAATAAGTCCTCTGTGCCTGTCTCTTCTTCATTAATATATAAATAATAACAGCACCTAGCACATATCATTGTTCTAGGATTTAAATAGAGAACACATGTTGATTACTTAGAATAATTTCTAGCACATAAGTGTTCCATAAGTGTTGGTGTGTCTTTCTTGCTAAGCTGATCGGTACCCATGCTGGTTGGGGCTTTGGGGATACAGACAGGATAGAGAGTTAGGAATGCAAAAATATTTATTAGACAGTGATACCTGTAAAGGGAAATGAAGAGGAAGAAGGAATGGGCAGGGGGAGTGATCTCTACTAGCCTATCTGGGAGCTCCAGAGAACAGATTGTCCTTTAGAGGTGTCCCACATTGGGAAGAAATGGCTAGGTCCTTGCACCATAGCTCTGCTCAAGCATTGGAAAGGAGCTGCCCACAGAAGAACACAACTACCTCAACTCAAAAGCTGAAACAGATCCTAAAGGACTTAACAGCTGAAGGCTGCTAGTAACTCTATTCCTGGCAGGTAGGCAGCAAGTCCTTTACCGAAGGGAGACCTGAGCAGATGTCTCCTTCTGTCTTGGCTACAGGGCTTATTGTCTGGTGTGTTGGCCTGGAAAGGTTCTGAGAAAGTGTTGAAATTTAATGGGCAAAGACAAGTGGAGACATTATGATTGACTGAGACATCAACCATATTCCTTGAGCAACAAGGAGAAGCCTACTTGCAGGAATTTGTCCTACTAGAATAGATTGTTTCAAAACTCCCCCACCTCTGACAAGCCCTGTTCTTGATTCCTTCTTCAGTAGTGTCTCTAAGACCCCAGGGATGGCAGGAAGGCCCTGGCACTAGGACCCTTCCAGCTTCCTAAACACTGTAGTACATGTACCATGCTCTTCTGAGGGAGGATTTACAGAATCCTAGAGTGTCACACAAGCTCCACCCTCAGCCTTGGCTACATGTGCTCTTCCCAGTACCTCTTCTAAGGGCCAGATATTCTCAGATGCATTCAGTGTCAGTCCACCCCTAGAAGAGCCAGAGGTTGACAAAGAGAGACCATCACTATTTACACCCCACTTTATTCCAAAATGAATTTACAGAATCTTCAAAAACAGTATACCTAGGCTAATTCTTCTAATAAGGACTTTTATCTAAATAAATGGTGTACAAGTGAGGGGAAACAAACAAAATATAGACAGTGCAAACGTGGGGAAAGTTTCTATAGAAAAGGTGGTTTGGGTAAAAGTGAAATGCTATCAGGGAACAAAGTCAGAGTTATCTCAAATAGGTAATAGATCATTTAAGCACTTAGGTATTTTCTTGTTTTGCAACTGTGCTCTCAGCAGTAGGAATCTGTGATTTAGTAATAGGGATCATTTTTGCTGTCTATCGCATTTCTTTTATGGGTAGGCACAGTGAGGCTCCAGGTTGTGGTGTCTGCATGTTCAGCTGCACCTGCCAGACAGCAGGAAGGCTGAGCAGCTGATGGCAATATCTAGTTCTAGCTCTCACCTGGTGGCAGCCACCTGCAGTGGGATAAATCTCCTAGGAAAAACTAAAAGTCTTAATTCCAGTTTTAAAGTCTTAAACCTTCAAACTCCAAGTGCACAAAGGAAATAAGACAGCCTCTGATGTTACTACCTGCATTTCTGATTTCAAATGCCAGTTTACAGTTTAAAGAATATTTCTTTGTGAAGCCTAACTCTCATGGTCATAAGCAGTGCCTAGAATGGATCTGGTTTCTCAGTTCAGTAAATGCTTGCTGACTGTTTAAGAAACAACAAGCCAAAACTGTTCTCCATCCTTGAAGTTCATGAAACAGTTTTGTCAAGTTTAAGACCAATACTCGTCATATATTATATGTTGGTCCTAATGTCCTCTTAATGAGTTTGAAACATGGGTATACCTTGCTCTTTCCCCCCTTACTCACCACCCTCACCTATCTAAGCCATCATCAACATCTCACTACCTCTGTGAGCCTACTAGGACACCTGCCCTTGATTTCTGTTCTCTAAAGCCTTTCATAACAACACAGCACAGTCAAAACAGAGGTGCCAGAGACTTCAGATTGGGCTTCCCACCCATCATGTCACCTTGGAAATTCAGACCGCAACTCGCTTTAAATGTCAAGAATATAAATGACCTGGAGGTGAGCTTTGGGACAGTTCCAAGTAAACCATTAATTGAATTCCTCCAAAATGCCACAGCCATGGTCGTCTTTCCCATTTCCAGGCAACAAATCACCAGGGACTGCTCAGTGACTCATCCTCTGCAGCTGATTTGAGGGCACCTGATCACTGCAGGCTGAGCAGGTGGGGTCTGTCTTCTGTAATTTACCTGATGGAGATCTTTGCATAGCCAAGTACTAGAAGAAATGAAAACTACAGACATCAGCTCTTTTTGTTTATATACTTTAAGTTCCGGGATACATGTGCAGAACGTGCAGGTTTGTTTCATAGGTATACACATGCCATAGTGGTTTGCTGTATCCAACACCCTATCATCTACTTTATGTATTTCTCCTAATGCTATCCCTCCCCTACCCCTCCACCCTCTGTTATCACTCCCTTAGCCACCACCCCCCCACAAACAGGCTCCGGTGTGTGATGTTCCCCTCCCTGTTTCCATGTGTTCTCATTGTTCAACACTCATTTATGAGTGAGAACATGCAGTGTCTGGGTTTTTGTTCTTGTGACAGTTTGCTGAGAATGATGGTTTCCAGCTTCATCCATGTCCCTGCAAAGGACATGAACTCATCCTTTTT
>CAUYLG010044510.1:0-132914 GCA_963573385.1 Cacajao melanocephalus | reverse complement strand
TTAGAGCAAGATGTTTCTTTGTGTTTTAGAGGCAGTCTTACTGCTATTTTGTATAATGCGGGATTTCGCTAGAAATATCTGCTTTCAGAATCTCCAAAGAAAGGGTTTCTAAACTAATGCATACACACATCAGTGTAACTCTGTATGTTGAACATACACATTGAAAATCGTTTTGTTAGATTGCTCCGTTTTGGTTTCAGAGAAAGATGTTTCTCTGTGTTTTAGAGGAACTCTTACTGCTATTCTGTATAATGCGGGATTTGGCTAGAAATATCTGCTTTCAGAATCTCCAAAGAAACGGTTTCTGAACTAATGCATACACAGATCAGTGTAACTCTGTAAGTTGAACATACGCATTGAAAATCGTTTTGTTAGATTGTTCCGGTTTGGTTTTAGAGCAAGATGTTTCTCTGTGATTTAGAGGCACTAAAAAAAAAAAAAAAAAAACCAAACAAACCTTGGATTCAAATATTCAAAGAATCATGTTTGAATGGAACAGTTTTCCTCTGGTTAACTCCTCCTTATCCTTCAGGTCAAGGTGGAAAGTCATCCTTGACCTCACTGTATTGGTTAGATGCTCCTGCCAGCTGACCCATAGTAGATTCCACTTATGTTTCCTACCATATCCCTCACCACACCTTTATTTGTCTTCCCTGTGTAATGATAAGAAAGTCTAGAGGAAGAATCTTTCTTGCTCACTACTGTGTTCACAGCACACCATAGTCAATCAATAACTTTATTATTTATTTTTTTGAGATGGGGTCTTACACTGTCACCCAAGCTAGAGTGCAGTGGCACAATCATGTCTCACTGCAGTCTCAACTTCTCAAGGTAAGTGATCCTCCCACCTCAGCTTCCTGAGTAACTAGAACTACATAGGCACATGCCACCATGCTTGGCTATTTCTTTAAACTTTTTTTGTAGAGATGGGGGTCTCACTGTGCTATGTTGCCCAGGCTGGTCTTGAACTCCTGGCTCACGCGATACTCTTGCCTTAGCCTCTCAAAGTGATAAACATTTTAAAGGCAATTCTTTACATTTCATGGAAGAAACAGCAATCCCTCATATCCAAATCCAACCCTCCCTGCCTCCAAAGGTCTAGTTATAGAAAACATTTTAGGCAAAAAGAAAACAAATGTATTGGGAAATATAAACAGGTAGAGTCAGAAACAAAGACAGCCCTCACATTTATAATATGGAAAGGGCTTTCAGTCACAAGTCATTGTTCTTTTCCATTCAGTCACATACATATTCAAGCACAAAAGACTACTACATAGTAAAATCTGAACTTTATTAGTAACTGTCCTCTTAATGATTAACAGACTAATCTGCCTTTGTTATTTTATCTGTACATTCCACATTCTTATAATCTTACATGTTTAAAACAGAAATAATTTTACTTTGTGAGTATTCTAAACAAGAGGGCTCATTATCAAGAGACAGGTAGTAGAGCCTACCAATGACTCTAGGAGCATCTAATGACCATGCCACTGATCAATTCTATCAACTTTCCTCTGGTAGTGTTTCTTAAGCTGTTGCATGTATACGGAGTTAGGGTGAGGAGTGGGGATGCAGAGTACAAATCTACTCTGGGATCTTGATGAAAGTAACGGACCTCAGAAAATTCCATGTATGCAACACATACATACTCACTCACTGATTCGAAGTGGTAGGTTTCATGAGATTCACGCATTCCTAAGGTTTATCCAAGCAATCTAAATTCAAAGTCCATGTAGACATACCCTCTTGCCAACCAGTTACCTTTTAGCTATCAACTATTTCTTATGAGCCTCATATGCAAAAAAGGCTTTATAGAAAAATACACTATATTCCCAAAAGGGCATCCATTAAGACCTTAATTAATTAACTTTCCATAATACCTCCTTTATACAAAATC
The DNA here is from genome assembly GCA_963573385.1 of Cacajao melanocephalus. Lineage (NCBI taxonomy): Eukaryota > Metazoa > Chordata > Mammalia > Primates > Pitheciidae > Cacajao > Cacajao melanocephalus. The sequence goes on along the minus strand of CAUYLG010044510.1, from coordinate 131,017 downwards.
AACCATGGTAAAAATTTAAGTAACTTCAAAGACCATACATATTAAGCAGACCTCGCAATCATCAGAAAACCCTTTCTTAATGTCTAGATTCTATTTTTAGTCACACTTTCTTCATTCTGAACCTTCCCCATCCCTGGAATTCCCAGTAGATAAAACAGGTAAGCCCCTCACTGTGTCCACAGTTCTAACAATATAAGAAATAATGATAATTAGTTCCATATACCTATTACTAACCAATATAATTTAACTGAGACCCTTAAAAACAAAGGGTCAAAAACACAATGCAATACTACCTTACTCCTCCAAGAATGGCCATAATTTTGAAAATCAAAAAATAATAGATGTTAGTATGGATGTGGTGAAAAGGGAACACTTTTACACTGTTGGTGGGAATGTAAACTAGTACAACCACTATGAAAAACAGTGTGGAGATTCCTTAAAGAACTAAAAGTAGGTCTACCATTTCATCCAGCAATCCCACTACTGGGTATCTACCCAGAGGAAAAAAGTCATTATATGAAAAGGACACTTGCACACTTATTTACAGCAGCACAATTTACAATTACAAAAATACGGAATCAGCCCAAATTCCCATCAATTAACAAGTGGACAAAGAAAATATGGTGTGTGTATGCATGTGTGTGTATACATACATATACACACACACACACACACACCATGGAATACTACTAAGCCATAAAAAGGAATGAAACAATGGCATTCGCAAGCAGCCTGCATAGAATTGGAGACCATTATTCTAAGCAAAATAACTCAGAAATGGAAAACCAAACATCATATGTTCTCACTCATAAGTGGGAGCTAAGCTATGAGGACACAAAGGCGTAAGAATGATACAATGGACTTTGAGAACTCCGGAGGGAAGAGTGGGAGTGGGGTGAGGGATGAAAGACTATACATTGGGTACAGTGTACACCGCTCAGGTGATGGGTGCACCAAAATCTCAGAAATCGCCATGAAATATCCATATAACCCAACACCACTTGTTGTCCCCCAAAATCTATTGAAATAATAATATAAAAATAATGGATAACAAAACATTTTTTTAAAAGGGCTACTTATACATTGTATTTTTCTTCCATCTCCACATGTGAATTAAAATTCCTTACTCCTAGCCAGAACTTCTCAATGGGGCTGTTATCACCTCCAAGGGGCATTTTGGAAATATGTGGAAATTCTGGCTCTGAAGACAACAATAAGATAGAGACAAACAGACATGGAGACAGACAGGTCAGGAGGTGACTCCAACAGAGGTACTCAGTGAAACAGAAATCTAAACAACTTTTAAGAAATCATGAAGCCTACGAGTATATTAGAACAATTAAGAACAAGTTTTGGCCAGGAGCAGTGGCTCCCGCTTGAAATCCTAACACTTTGAGACGTGGAGGCAGAAGGATTGCTTGAGCCCAGGAGTTCGAGACCAGCCTGAGCAACATGGTGAAAACTCATCTCTACAAAAATTGCAAAAATTAGTGTGCACCTGTAGTCCCAGCAACTTGGGAGGCTGAGGTGAGAGGATCACCCGAACCCCAGGAGGTTGAGGCGACAGTAAGCCATGACTGTGCCACTGCACTCCACCCTGGGAAACAGAGTGAGACCTTATCCTAAAAACAAACAAACAAAATGTTTTGACTCCTAGTTCAAATCCCAGCTCTATCACTTACTACCTGTGTGTATTTTGGCACACTACATAGTCAATAATCTCAGATTCTTCTTACCTCAAAGAATTATTATAATGATTAAATAATTTATATGTATCTTAGTCACAATATCTGGTACTTATTACTTATTCAATTATCAAAAGAGATAACATTATTATTACTAAATATAGCCAAAAAGTGGCCAATGGATAGTAGGATTTTAAGAATGTTGAGGCTGGGTGCCCCAACAAAAAGTGGCCTGTAATCCTAGCACTTTGGGAGGCCAAGGTCAGTGGATCACCTGAGGTCAGGAGTTCGAGACCAGCCTGGCCAACGTGGTAAAACTGTCTCTACTAAAAATACAAAAATTAGCCAGGTGTGGTGGACACCTGTAATCCCAGCTACTCGGGAGGCTGAGGTAGGAGAATTGCTTGAACATGGGAGGTGGAGGTTGCAGTGAGCCGATATGGCGCCACTGCACTCCAGCCTGGGTGACACAGCGAGACTCTGTTTCCAAAAAAAAAAAAAAAAAGAATGTTGAAAAGATGAAACTAAGACTACTTTTTTAGGTATATGCTTAGAGTATATCTATCACAAAAACCCCCAATGTGCTAGAATGTTGATTATTTTTAAAATAAGCAAAGACATAATAGAAGACACAGTAGCATAACTACTTCACACATCATGATAAGAAATATTTGGCTTAAAGAAAGAAATATACAGGAAGAAGAAAGAATTACAAAATAAAAGCCCAGAGACGTCTTTGTTGTTTTTAAATATACAATAAAACAACCAAACTAATATTATAAATAGATGGATGAATGGATAGACAGCTAGAAAGACACAAGGAGGGAGGGAAATCAGGTTTGGGCTTCTCAATAAATGTTTTATTTTAGGTTGAAGACAAAAGCAGGTTGTTAAGTTACTCAGAGCTGGAAGTTAGAGAAAGGAACAATGAAACTATGTGGACAACATAAAACGACATCCCTGAGGAAATGAAACTAATTAGTTAAGTGCAAGATAAATAACAGGTATTTACAAATAGAAACAATAAAAGATCCAAGTGACTTCGTTGAAACAAGTTAAAAATTAGTGAGCAATAAAATATTATACTGGCAATTTGACACAAATGTGATGTAGGAAAACAAGTGCAACCTTTCCATTTCCCTCATATTGGTCTTTGTATATGCTAATGACATAAGAAAAAAATATTTTTAAATTACCATGAGGGTTTCTAAGCTAGAGATTTCATAAAGAAATAATTTCTGATGTGGAAATGATAAAGATCACATTTAGCATAGTAGCTGGGAGTTTAGGAATGGGAAGGGTAAGAAAGAGAGGTATCCGGAAGGTTTCATTCAACTATACTGGTAATGTTTATTTATCTATTTGATGGCTAGTCAATACAATAGTGTTTTATTACTTTCTATGTACCTTCAGTATGTCTATAATATTTTATAATAACCCAGGATAAATATCACATTTAGCATAGGAGCTGGGGATTTAGGAATGGGGAGGATAAGAAAGAGAGCTATCTGGAAGGTTTCATTCAACTATATTGGTAATGTTTATTTATCTATTTGATGGCTGGTCAATACAACAGTATTTTGTTTTAGTACTCTATGCACCTTTAGTATGTCCATAATATTTTATAATAAACAAGGAAGAAATGACACAACAACTAAAGGGAGAAAGTTATCCAATAGCAGATACTGGATTTCATTACTGGGGAAGTAGCTGTGGAAGGCTGCAGAATTCCCTGAAGGTTATTAAATATAGGATAGTCCTCTGTCTGGAATGTAGATGCTACAGATGAAGGCAAAGGCCTCTCAACCACTTAAAATTCTTCTATTCTGAGAGCACATTTCCCTGAAAACACGCTAAGAAATTTTCAGTTCAAATGCATGTTATTTGGTATATTTCAATATATGAGAACTACTAAGTATATATTTAAATTTATACTCAACCTAATATATAAGCTTCTTTTATCTCATTTTTCTCATATTGTAAAGTTGGTCTCCACTAATCTTAATACATCAGAACAAAACAACGAAGATAGCACAAATGTATTATTTAAGTAAAAGTCAAGTGGAATCTCCACTAGTGTCTTAAATGGATTCTCATTTACAACCTTAATTTAAAATACTTATATTTTATGGTATATTATGTTAATGTTTTTAATAATTTATGACACACCCTGATTATTATTCTTCTGAAAGAATCGCATGCATCATTACATTCTTAATAATTCAGAATATGGTATGCTTCATTGTCTTGAGGAAATTTTAGTAGTATGCAAAATCATGATTGAAAGCACAATCCTCCTACAGAAGTTATATTCCATGAGGCAGGATAAAAGTAAATCTGGTAAGGGGTAGGAGTGGCCTAAAACAGCCTGATCAGACATATCAATTATAATTCAGTTTTTGGCATATAGGTACTCCGATAAAGCATCTATCCTATACTTTCCTATAGTTTGTTTTTTAGAAAACAAACTACATCCTAGTTTTTGTTTTCTAAAAATTAACTCATTTAACAAAAATTATTTATTTATTTATTTATTATTTATTATGTGTAACATCCTATTCTAGTCAGTGGTGATATAAAGAGCAAGCCACTCTTTCTATAAGTTGGTGGCTTAGATCTAAGTTTACAGAAACATATTTAATATAACTTGCTTTAAAATGTATTCATATATTAGAAAACAGTTGAGACTTTTAAGCCCATAATATATCCTAAAATATCATATGTAAGACAAAAATAATTTTTTAAACCAATAATGTACCACTAAAGTTTATTCACCATAGCACTAGATTATGAAGGCTTAGAGGGGAAAAAAGTGGGTTGAAAATAATTTTCCCACATTAAAAATAATGTTTCTATTTCCCTTAACAGTTCAACATATAGATACACATATATACACACATACGCATACTAAGTATAATTCATGAATCAAATAATTTATGTTTATATTAGAACTGTAGAGGAAAATAAAAGAAAATTACGGCCGGGCACAGTGGCTCACACTTGTAATCCCAGCACTTTGGGAGACCAAAGTGGGTGGATCACGAGGTCAGGAGTTCAAGACTAGTCTGGCCAACACAGTGAAACCCCATCTCTACTAAAATAAAAAAAATATATATATATACATGTATATGTATACATATGTATATGTATATATATACGTGTATATATACATATATATGTATATGTATACATATATATGTGTATATATATGTGTATATATATACACACACACATATATGTGTATATATATGTGTATATATATACACACATATATATATATATGTATATGTATATATATATAAAATCAGCTGGGCATGGCAGGCACCTGTAATCCCAGCTACTTGGGAGGATGAGAATCGCTTGAACCTGGCAGGCAGAGGCTGCAGTAAGCCGAGATCATACTACTGCACTCCAGCCTGGGCAACAGAGCAAGACTCCATCTCAAAAAAAAAAAAAAAGAAAGAAAAGAAAATCCTTCCTCCTGAAATTTTCACTGCTATTCCCCCAGCGTCACTTTATCCCTATAGCTTTGAAACTTGCAGAGATTTCACCTACTTATTGAGCAATGTAAATGATCACATTTCTACCTACAATTGTAAACTGTCTTTATAAGCACTCCACAAACATTCCATATACACATCCATTGTTAAAATGCAATATATAACCAAAATGATATACATTGATGATTTAATGTCTACAATTTAAACACCTCATTAATATGAGAAGTCAATTTTTTCAGCCCAATCTTATCTCACATTTAATCAATAGACATCTCAACAAAAAATAATTAAAAATCATATCTACTCCAATTGACAGCATGTACCAAATCTGAGGTTCTCCTACTTCCAACACAGAAACATGTTTCACAACCAAAACTGTCCAGGCTGATTAAGCAAAGGTGGAATATTAATGGCGGGGGGTAGAATGATAAATAAGAAAACCTTGAGTTCTTTTTTTTTTTTCCATTTTTTTTTTAAACTTTAAATTCAAAGGTAGAAGCGTAGGTTTGTTACACAGGTCTTTATAATGGAATGACTTATATTCTTTTGGTTACATACAAAATAATGGGATTGCTGGTTGAATGGTATGTCTGTCTTTAGGTCTTTGAAGAATCGTCACACTGTCTTCCACAATGGTTGAACTAATTTACACTCCCACCAACCTCCACAACCTCAACAGCGCCTGTGATTTTTCTGACTTTTTAATAATAGCCATTCTGACTAGTGTTAGATGGTATATCATTGTGGTTTTAATTTGTATTTCTGTAATGATCAGTGATGTTGAGCTTTAGAAAGCTGGTTACAAGATCCATAGCAAACCTTAAATTGTTTCAATTGTGTCTTTTCTAAAATAGTGATAAGTTCAGCCTAACTAATTTCAAATAATTATGATGATAGCTTTTAAAAGTAAAAATACTATAGAATATTCTGCAGGAGGTGCTGAAAAAAAAATACCATAGAATGTAAAGAAATAATAAAAGTAGGTCTTATGCAAAATTTCTCCTCAATATATTCAGTATAAAATTGGAGAAAAAATAGGCCTGGAAAATTTTTCTCCTTTCTAACATCTTAATCATAACCCACTTCCAGGAATTTTCCTTCAATTAATTTCTCCTTTAAACTTATCATTCCTATGTTCTATATACTAATATGGCACTTACTACATTCTGTCTAGTTTATCTAATACCATGATGCAAATATTACCCAATGACTTCCCAAAGAGCATCTCTACCGTGAATCCCAGAACGAGTTTTACATTTCTAACTGCCTGCTACACATCACCACTTAAGATGGTCTACTGATTTCAAACACAGCATGCCTCAAAACAAACGATTCATCTATCTTCCTAAATTGTCTCCCTATTTCTTCTGATGATGCCAAAATCCCCAGTCACCCACCTTCAATCCTAAGGATTTTTTTACCCATCCTTTCCTTTGCCCTCCACATTCAATCAGATGCCAAACACCACATACACACTTTCATTCCCTTTGCAAGGTCTCCGATACATTTTCAAAGTCAAGGTTGTGTGTGGAGAAAGAGAATGTGAAACTGAGCAGTGGCACTGTTCAACTGGAGTCCCAGACTCCTTTAATTTTTTAAAGGTTCTTGTAAAAAGAGGCAGTAATACACAATTTTAATAAATAAAAACATGTAGGTCGTTCTTTTGTTCAAGTGGTATGTTTACATCTAAGTCAAGTACAACTCACTTTCTTAACCCTGTATATTTGTACTCAGTGACATTTTTAGAATAGTCTGTATGTTCCTAATATTGGTTCTAATTCTAAACTTAAGTTTATATTATATCAATTTTGAATCCTGTAAACAACTTTTGCTTTAATGGTGATTTGGGATTGTATGCTTCTTTCCCTTCATTATCCCAAGTAGATCTTGACGTGTGATCTACAGACCCCAGGATTCTCAATATCTTTGCTTAATTATTTAATGTCTACCTTCCCCTGCCATATTTCAAGGTCCATGAGAGAAGAAAGTGTATTTGATTACTATTAAATATTTTGATGGGCCAGGCACAGTGGCTCACTGTAATTCCAGCTCTTTGGGAGGCCGAGGGTGGGCGGATTGCTAGAGATCAGGAGTTCGAGAACAGCCTGGCCAAAATGGTAAAACCCCGTCTCCACTAAAAATACAAAAATTAGCCAGGTGTGATGGTATACACTTGTAATCCCTGCTCCTACTTAGGGAGGCTAAGGCAGGAGAATCATTTGAACCCAGGAGGCAGAGGTTGCAATGAGCCGAGATCATGCCACTGCACTCCATCCTGGGTGACAGAGCAAGACTCTGTTCTTAAAAAATATATATTATTATTATATAACCAGGTCCCAGAATAATGCTTTGAATATAGCAGGAGCTCAGTGAATATTTGCTGAATGAACAGAAAAACGGCTGCTCAAAGTTCAAATACAACTGTGAGAAAAGAAAAAAAAGTATACTAACCACAAAGGCCATGTGATACAAAAATAAAGAGCACTACATGCGTAAAGAAAATGTCAAATTATCTACCTATATTCTGTGAATCAGGCAACAAAATGTGACATATTATTGCATAAATGCAACCTCCAAAAACAATGTTAAAAATCAATGTTTTATATATTTAAAGGCCCAAGATTAATTTATTTGCAAAATATACTTCATTTCGCATTGAGATACTACATTATGATTGAATATAATAAAACAAAACTACATTTTAATCACAATTTAGGATTAGTAATGTTGAAGTATGACTTATTGTATCATCAAGTCATATATTCCAAAATAAAGAACCATTTTTTTTCCCATGGATATAAACAGTACCCCAAAGAAAAATAGTCACAAGACATTGAAATATCGTACACTTTACTAAATGCAATAAAGTTTATAAAATGACATATTCCATTATGAGTGAGGGTTAGACAACAAAAACCTATAGAGAACCAGTTAATACCCATAACGGGTTTCCTTATTTCAATTCATACGAAACAAGAACTACAGGTTTAACAGGTTCAACCACAAAACCATATTAGAGTTTAACAGGTAGGCCACCACTGCAGATCTGCAGAATGTCACTAGGTATTTATATATTAAGGAAAGCCTTAATAATGAATAATTTCAACATTTTTTCTCTAGGTTAACAATCTGCATTAGTGTTAGTCACGCTACTGAATAAAACCAAACAGCAATCAGTCTTGTTCCCATATACTACTAATACTGCCCAATAAGCTGGGTTTCCTTCAAATACACAAAACAAATAAAAATGCATCAAAAGAAAAATACTAGAACAATTACAGACCCAAGAACCATATTAATTTGAATATAAGTTACATATGGATTGCTTTCACCATTACCTAACAGTCTGCTGAGATAAAGAAATGTAAAATGTCATTAAAGTTGCTTTCTCTCAATATTCTGGTTAGAAAAATATGACCAGGTAATTCAGAGAAAAGGGATCCAGAATGGACAATAAGCAAATGAAAATACACCAATCCTCTGTTATAATTAGGAAGATACAATTAAAATAATGAGGTATCTTTTCCAACAAAATAATTGGAAAAATATTGAAATACAACCTGTAAGGAAAAGGAACTATGATATGGAAAGCAACTTGACAATCAATATATGGCTAACTTGAAGACATTCATTTGCTCAGAACAAGTAATTTCATTTCTAGATGCATATAAACTATAAACATGTATATAAAATGCAAAAGAATGTTGGTCATAACACTGTTTGTGAAAGGAGAAAAATCATAACCAATTTATATAACCATCTATTCAAAACAGAACAGATTTATAATATATGCTATGCAAGGAGATACAAAACTGTCGCTAAAACCAATCTATTAAACATGTATCTCCTTGAATAAATATGGAAAAGAATTAAATTAAAAAAAAAAACTTGTAAAAGCATATACTGAATGTAAGACTTCTTTACCACATTTTCCTCTGCAAAATGAGGAAAGGTAGTAGGCAGTAAGATGAAGAATGTCAAAGAAGTAGGGCTTACATCTATAAAACACTTATTTTTTAAAAATACAATGTAAATTTTGCAGAACTAACATTTAGTTAGGGAAAAGATATAAATTATTCTCAGCCTTTTGGTACATGTTTGAAATATTTCCAAATTAAAAAAAAAAAAAGTGTATTAGAGGAGACTTCTACTTCTGACCAAGGTCAAGTAGCCATGGGCAGATTTACCCTCCCAGCTGAAACAAAACCAAAAACAGACAAGATATATGAAACAACAGTTCCCAAAACATCTAACAAAACATAAAGACAGAGAGACTAGAGATGAGAAAGAAATGAGGTGCTCTTTTACCAAAATGGAACTAAATTAGAAAGGAATAAAAGGAAGATATCTGAACAAACGTCCACAAATTGAAAACTGATGTACTGCTCACTAACCTATGGATCAAAGAGAAATCAGCCCGTATTCTGAACTGAATGAAAATGAAAACACAACATATCAAAAACTGCACAATGATGCTAAAAAATAAAAGGAAAATTATGACTGTCAACAGATACAAAAAATAATTACATAAAAATCCAACATTCTTTCCTCATAAAAACATTAAGTAGGAAAAGAAGCAAACATTCCCAATGTAATTAAAGGGCAAATACAAAACTCATACAACTAATCTTACATTAATAATGTAAGACTGCTCTCAGCAAACTGACATAAGAACAGATAATCAAACACCGCATGTTCTCACTTATAGGCGGGTGTTGAACAATGAGAATACATGGACACAGGGAGGGAAGCGTCATACACTGGGGTCTGTGTGAGGGGGAAATAGGGGAGGGACAGTGGGGGGTGAGGAGTTGGGGAGGGGAGGGATAACAAGGGGGAGAAATGCCAGATATAGGTGATGGGGAAGAAGGCAGCAAACCACACTGCCATGTGTGTACCTATGCAACAATCTTACACGTTCTTCACATGTACCCCTAAACCTAAAATGCAATTAAAAAAAATAAAAAAATAAATAATGTAAGACTGCATGCTTTTCCCCTAATATTAGGAACAAAATAAAGATGGCTACTCTCATCACCTCTATTCCACATTGTACTGGAGGTCCTAGCCAGTGCAACCAAGCAAGAAAAAGAAATAAAAGGCGCTCCAGATTACAAAGAAGTAAAACTCTTTATGCAAAGACAACATTATTGTTACATAAAAACACTATGGAAACTACAAAAAAGCTACCAGAAGTAATAAATGAATTCAGCAAAGTTGCAAGACAGAAGATCTATATGCAAAAATCAACTGTACTTCCATATGCTAGGAATGATCAGAAAAATAAATTTTTAAAATACCACTTAAAATGGCGTTAAAAACATGTAGTACTTACAGACGTATCTAACAAAAGATGTGAAAGACCCATACACTGAATACTACAAAACACTGCTGAAAAAAATCAGAGGAGATCTAAAGAAATGGAAAGACATACTTTGTATATCATAGAACAGACAACTTAATATCTTAAGAAGTCAATTCTCCTCAAGTTAATCTAAGACTCAATGCAATCCCATCCAAAAATCCCTATAGACTTTTTCTATAAATTGGCAAGCCGGTTTTAAAAATCATATGGAAACAGAAAGAACCTAGACAGTCAAATCAAAATAAATTTGAAGGAGAGTAAAGTTGGAAGACGAATACTCCTAGATTTCAAGCCTTACAAAAAAGCACCAATAATTTTTTTGCTAGCATGGGACTGGCAAAAACTAATAATAATAAATATAGCAATGGAAAAGGAGAGAGCAGAAAGAGTCCCACACATATGTGAACAACTGATTTTTTTTTTTGAGATGGAGTCTTGCTCTGTCACCCAGGGTGGAGTGTAGTGGTACTATCTCAGCTCATGGCAACCTCTGCTTCCCAGATTTAAGCAAGTCCCCTGTCTCAGCCTCCCGAGTAGCTGGGACTACAGGCACCCACCACCACACATGGCTAATTTTTGTATTTTTAGTAGAGACAGGGTTTCACCACATTGGTCAGGCTGGTCTCGAACTCATGACCTCAGGTGATCTGCTCGCCTTGGTCTCCCGAAGTGCTGGGATTACAAGTGTGAGCCACCCCACCCAGCCACAAATGATTTCTGACGAAGATGTAAAGGCAATTCAGTAGAGAAAGACTACATTTTAAAAATAAATGGTGCTGAAACAAATATATGCCCATATGAAAAATATGAACTTAGATCCACACCTAGCACCATGAGCAAAAATTACCTCACAATGGATTATAAAACTAAATGTAAAACCTAAAACTAACATTTCTAGAAGAAAACAGGAGAACAGCTTTATCTTGGATACCAAATCAAAAACACAGTATGTAAAAGAAAAAAGTTGATAAAACTGGATCCAACAGAATTAAGAACTTCTGCTCCTAGAAAGATATTGTTTAAAAAAAAAAAATACAAGTTACAGAATTGATAATATTTGCAACTCACAGATCTCATAAAGGTATTAAATTCAGAATATACAAAGACTCTCACCATTCAGTAAGAAAACAACTCAATTTTTAAAAATAGACAAAAGATTTGAATAGATACTTCACCAAAGGAATATAGATACCAGGTAAGATCATGAAAAGATGGTTCAACATCATTAAATGCAAATATGCAAATTAAAAGAAGTGTGACATCACTATAATGCTATTAGAATCTCTAAAATTAAAAATACTAACTGTACCAAGAACTTGTGAGAATATAAAGCAACTGTAACTCTTTTTTTCTTTTTTTTTTTTTGAGACACAGTCTTGCTGTTGCCTGGGCTGGAGTGCACAGTGGCTCCATCACATCTCACTGCAACCTTGACATCCCAGGCTTAAGTAATTCTCCTGCCTCGGCTTCCCAAGTAGCTGGGACCACATGTGCAAACCACCACACCTGGTTAACAACCAGAACTTAAACACTGCTAGTGGAAAAGTAAAATGATAATGATACAGCTACTTTGGAAAATCATTTGGTAGCTTTTTAAATACTTAAACATGTACCTGCTACATGTTTTAGCCATTTTTCTCTTAGGCATTTACCCAAGAATAATAAAAGCGTAAGTCCACTAAAACTTCTACACAAATGTTTTAAAACATCTCTATTGGTAGTATCTCAAAACTGGCAATAACCCAAATATCCATCAACAGGTAGAGATAAATTGTGGTATTATATATCCATATGATGAAACAGTACTCAACAACAAAAATGACAACTATTGATAGATATTGCTGCATGTGAAATCTCAAAATCACTATGAGTGAAAGATGCCATGCCCCGCTCCCCAAAGTACACACTGCATCATTCTTTTTATATAAAAACTCCATAAAAGGCAAATTCATCTATAGCTACAGAAAGAAGGGGCTGGGTGAAAGGAAATAATGACAGGAGGAGATTAGAAAGAGACAAACTTTTAGGGTGGTAAATATGTTCATTATATTGTTTGCATGGACAGTTTCACAGCTGTTATCAGTATGTCAATTTCATCAAATTGCATATTTTAAATGTGTGACCTTTACTGTATGTCAATTATATCTCTTTAAATAAAGATGCTGAAAAAAAAAGCCTTTTTAAGTCTCTCATTCCTGTTATGTACATAGGATTATATTTTCTTTTTACTAATATCAAGGATGTTCATCAAAAATTATTTTCTACCAGAGTTAAGGTATCTTGGTTCTAGACTCAATTCCTCTACTTAATAATAGTAAATCACTTAAACCTCGGTGGATCTCATTTTTCTAACCTGTAAAATGAGATTAAGCTAAATTGACACATGCCCATCTCAATACTTCATATAACTACAGACTAGCCTTTGCTTTTTACCACATTATGTTGTTCCCAGAACGCTACAGTAAAATGTCATTCTATAAGCCAAGTCACATTCTGTGATGGGAGGAACATGCTTGTTACAAAATATATCAATAAACCCCTAAAATTATTTGAAATATTAAAATACAAAATACACATAGAAAAGATCATTAATGTGGATTTAGAGAGACCTAGTTTTAAATGCCAGTTGGGCTAACTTGCTATTTTTATTTTTTATTTTTTTGAGACACAGTCTCCCTCTGTCACCCAAGCTGGAGTGCAGTGACACAATCTCAGCTCATTGCAACCTCCACCTCCCGGGTTCAAGCGATTCTCCTGCCTCAGCCTCCCTAGTAAGCTGGGATTAGAGATGCATGCCAGCAAGCCTGGCTAATTTTCGCATTTCTGGTAGAGATGGGGTTTCACCATGTTGGCCAGGCTGGTCTCGAACTCCTCACCTCATGATCCACCATGCCTGGCTGGACTAATTTGCTACGTAACATGGGCAAGTACCTTTATCTCTCTATGCCTGATTTTAAAAATATATAAATAACAAAAATAAACCAGTATCTATTATAAAATAAAACCAGTACATGTCTGACATGTAAGTTATTTAATAAATAGTAGTTAACGTCTATTAGTAAGATTGTGCTTTACATCATATAACTATCTGCATGCTTTAGACTTCATTGTAATATATGAAAATAATTACCAGAGAACATAAAACACAATCATTACCACCAGTTTAAAAGGATCTCTCACTATACATTAAAAAAAATTTTGGTTGCTCAGCATGTATGAAAGTTAGGCAAGGATATTTATTTAGTGCCCATGAAATATCATTTATATAAATAACTGCTGCATTTTATTTGAACCTAAAGAATAAACCAAAAAAGCAGAAAAGGGACAGGGAGTGCTGGAAGGTAGGGTGAGAAGTACTGCTATTTTTATATAAGATCATCAGAGAAATGCTCTCATAAGGAGACACTTTAACAGGGACTTCAGTATATTTTAATTCATTAAAAAAAAAAAAAAAAGGTTACACAAAATATCACTGCATCATTAGCCAAAGACTTCTCTGTCCACAACAATAAAGAAATTTACCTCTTTAAGCAAGGAACAGAATATAAAATATTTTGAACACAATGTTGCAACTTAAATCTAATTCTTCCAAAGATGAAACTATCACAGAGAAAAAAAGAGTTTTCAACTGAAACTAGAATACCTCATGAAAACTATGCAGTTGAAAGTTTTCATTTACTTTTTTCTATAGCTCCTTGACTTAAAATGATCTTTCATCGTACTTGAAAGAAAATACATAACTGACTAAAAAGCTTTTTAAGTAGTGAAATCTGCATTATTCCAAGTAAAAAAGTAAATGTGATAAAATAAAACAATTCTTTGTTTACATTCCTCACATCTTTTTTACTGTTGATCTCAAAGAATAAAAATAACACAATTCCTTCCTTCTCAAGCTGCTGACCAAAGTTTAGAACTAGCAAATATACCAAAGCCAACTTTAGTTACTAAATAATTTGCCTGCCAAAGCAGGAAAAAATAACAAGGACGTAATTTGGAGCAGTCTTCTGAACGAAAAATAGAAAATTTTCTTTAATTTTTCTGCTTGCATGCATTGGTTACTATCATCCTACCCTCCTTGAACATCTTTTCCTCTTAGAAATTCCAAAGATCCCATTTTAAGCTTATCTTAAAATGACCACTGCCAAGCCAGGAGCAGTTGCTCATGCCTGTAATCCTAGCACTTTGGGAGGCCAAGGCAGGTGGATCGCCTGGGCTCAGGAGTTCAAGATCACCTTGGGCAATATGGTAAAACTCTGTATCTACTAAAATACAAAAAATTAGCTGGGCATGGTGGTGCTCGCCTGCAGTTCCAGCTATTCAGAAGGCTGAGGCAGGAGAATTACTTGGGCCCAAGAGGTGGAGGTTGCAGTGAGCCAAGATCATGCCACTGCATTCCAGCTTGCACTACAGAGTGAGACTCCATCGCAAAAAACAAAAAAACAAAATGAAACAAATGACCACTCCCTCCTCTAAAGTCCTACAACCGTACAATTCACTTAGAAATTGCGTGTGACTTTGAGCCATCTCTTATTGCTATCCTGAAATGTAATTTAAATTTCGACTTTTCATAACTGTCCCAGCAACTGAATTTAGATTCTAGAGCACCACTGTCCAGTTCAGATTAACCACATGTGGATGTATACATTTAAGTTTAATTAAAATGTAAGTTCCTCAGGCATACTAAGCCACAGTTTAGGTATAGCCAGCCACTTGTTGCTAGTGGTTACCATACTGGACAGTTACCAAATGGATCTGCAACATTTCTAACATTGCAGGAAGTATTACTGAATAATTCTAAAACGTAGTGGCCAGGTCCAAAGTTTGTGTATACTACATAGTTCTTAACACAGTACATGAATATGGTAGGCACTTACATATTTGATTTAATAAAGACAAATTACTGTAGTGGTAGAGATAGCCCTACAAACACATCCTGTTTAGTCAGAAGTCTTTTATAAAACTGAGCCAATATTTTAGCTTTGGGAAGACTATCTCCCAATAAAAGGCAGTAACATGGCAACAAATGACCACAGCTAAGAAGTGGTTGCCACTTGCTTTTTTATATGTACTTTCCAGTTTCCAAACTCACTGTCATTCCCACAATTAGGTATATCACTTGTACTTACCTGCTTCACTAATTTATGTTACTTACTTAGATACCCTGAGGGCAAGTTAGCTGTGACCTCAGCTTAATACTACATGGACACTTAAATGTTTTGCTAAGTAACATAAAGATTAATTCAGATAAGACTTATGAATCCACAAGTAGTGTATTTAAAATAGCATGGCTCTGTTTTGATATATAATGCCTTTTACTAATGCAAGCCATTAAGTAAACTACTTTTTTTTATACAAATGGCAGGTTCTGAATAAAAAATTATCATGTGGGCCAGACATGGTGGCACACACCTATAATCTCAGCACTTGGCGGGAAATCACTTGAGCTCAGGAGTTCAAGACTAGCCTTAGCTACATGGTGAAACCCCGTTTCTACTAAAAAATATAAAAATTGGCCAGGCACAGTGGCTCACACCTGTAATCCCAGCATTTTGGGAGGCCGAGATGGGCGGATTACTTGAGGTCAGGAGTTCGAGACCAGTCTGGCAAATATGGTGAAACCCTGTCTCTACCAAAAATACCGAAATTAGCCGGGTTTGGTGGCACGTGCCTGTAGTCTCAGCAACTGGGAAGCTGAGATAGGAGAATCACTTGAACCCGGGAGGCAGAGGCTACAGTAAGCTGAGATTGCGCCACTGAACTCCAACCTGAGTGACAGAGCAAGACTCGTCTCAAAAAAAAAAAAAAAAAAAAAATTAGTTGGGTGTGGTGGTGAGCACCTGTAGTTCCCGCTACTTGGAAGGCTAAGGTGGGACAGCTTAAGCCCAGGGGGTCCAGGCTGCAGTGAGGTGAAATCATGCCACTGCACTCCAGCCTGGGTGACAGTGAGACCTTGTCTCAAAAAAAAAAAAAAAAAAAAAATTCATTTGGTGTCTAGTAGTCTGGATGGTTAAGAATTTATGGGCTTTCAGGGTAACTCTCTCAAAAACATGTCTTAATAATGTAACTTTTGAAATTAATAATAACACGTTTCACTGGGGATTACTGAAATGAAGAGAATGAATGAGTCTATTTTAACTTCATGACACTTACTATAACAATTCACTTGGTCATATTTGATTATAATACCAGGTAGATAACAGGTATTCACACTGACTAAATAAATTAGTCATGAGTCCCTTAACTAGAACATGAGATATATTTTGAGAAATGCATCATTAAGCAATTTCATAGTTGTACAAACGTCATCAAGTGTACTTACACAAATCTAGATGCCATAGCCTACCATACATCTAGGCTATATATATAGTACAGTCTAAGGCTCCTAGGATACAAACCAGTACAGCATGTTACTGCAGGAAACTGTAACGTGTACCTAAACATTTCTAAACACAGAAAAAGTACAGTAAAAATACAGTATTGTAATATCATGGGACTAATGTCATATGTGCTCTACTGTTAACCGAAGAGTTGTTATGTGAGGCATGACTGTGATTACATTCTTGCTTAGATACAGGGGAAAAAAGAAAAAAAACTTGCTGCAAGTATCAGATAAAAACAAAATGTTAATATTCAAGTAGTGAACTATGAAAATTTGGTTTGGTAACATTCATGAACTCAACCTTTGTTATTTCTGCTATTTGTATAGTAAAAAGTCTACAATGAGGGAATAATTTTCCTTTTGGTATCTACATGTACTACATTTTGAAAATTAGCGAACTCAAAAATTATCAGCTTTAGCCATTTCTAATTAGCACACCAGCTGATCAACTGTAACTGTATTATTAGGCCAAATTAGTAACAGAAAAACAAAAGTTTCTGTTTTGCAAAGAATATTAACTGGTATCCTTTCTTATCTTAACTCCTATAATTAAGCTGAAAAGGATACCTACTGAACAGGTGTTTATTATCAATATCACTTTCTCTTTCCAAAGGGTCAGCATACAGGACAAACAACAGTCTAGCTTTTTTTTCTTTAATATTTTTTATGACTGGAAATTGTTTTCAAATTAGTAACAGTCAAAAGCATAGATATGGTAAAATTCATTAGATAGATAAAAATGAAATTAGATAAATTTCTTCCTACTTACTCTTTAAAAAATACATAAATGATATTCTTAGAAATAAGAGATTTTATTTTTTTGGCTTAAATCTGTCAAGGAACATACTCAAGGAATTAATGTTTTTAAAATTACTTTAAAATGCTAGATTTAAAGAAGTTCTCAAGCTTGACCGATTATTCAGCAAATTAAAATTATAGCCAGCAACTTCAAAAACTTGAAGCATTTAAAAAATATCTTACAACATCTTCTGAAAAGTAATTTTATTTTACTTACTTTTTTTCTTAGATGGAGTCTTGCTCTGTTGCCCAGGTTGGAGTGCAGTGGCATAATCTTAGCTCACTGCAACCTCTGCCTCCTAAGTTCAAGCAATTCTCCTGCCTCAACCTCCCAAGTAGCTGGGATCACATACACATGCCATCACGTCTGGCCAATTTTTGTATTTTTAGTAGAGACAGGGTTTTGCTACGTTGGTCCAGCTGGTCTTAAAGTCCTGACTCCAGGTGATCTTCCCACCTCTGCCCCACAAAGTGCTGGGATTACAGGTGAGAGCCACGAAAAGTCATTTTAATAGGTAAACTAGTAGTAATCAAAACACACAACACTTAGTAATAAAGAAAACTAGACACACATATACCACACACACACCCTGCCCCTCTAATTCCCTAAAGATGGCATTGGAGGCTGTCAGCAAAACAATACTTCATCTAATCTCAGTAACAGTAAAAATGCTCAACAGTACAAAATTTCTACGATAAGATGTATTAACATAAAAGAAACTAGACAAATTACTACTAATCATCATTTGCTATTTTTCTACACCTGAGATCAATTATGCTTCACCTCCTTAAAAAAAGTAATTTAATATATATACCCTTAACTAAGGGAATTATATAAACTATTACTCCAAACTCTTATATTTTTCTGAATATGTGAATGACAGTTTATAACTTTTTAATATATTAAACTTCTAAGACTTTATCATTTACTTCACTTGAAAATCAGTTACTCATTCAGTAGAAAGTATTTTAACACCTTCTATTCAGGGTATAAACAAAAACCTCTGGACTCATTGCAAAAAAACGCATTCTTTAAACAGAATTAATTTCTAAGGGATTTTTCTGTCTTCTCTAAATTCAAGTTATTAAAATACACCTCTGTATTCCTTATCAACAGAACTTTCTAAGATGATCAAAATGTTCCATGTCAATGCTGTCCGATATGGCAACCACTGGCTGTATGTGGCTACTGAGCACTTAAAATGTGAACAGTGAACAAAAAACCGACTTTTCCACTTAATCAATTTAGAATTTAATAGCTATGCAAAGCTAGTGGGTACTACTATCAAATGATCATGACTAGGTATGATAACCTCCAACAGTGCTGTATTTATTAAAAGAAACAACACAGGAGGCAACCCAGGTGTCCATTGACAGATGAATGGAAAACAAAATGTGTTATATGTATACAATGGATTACTCAGTCTTAAAAAAAAAAAAAAAGAAAAGAAAATTCTGACACATGCTACAAAATAGATAAACCTTGAGAATACTGAGCCATGTGAATTAAGCCAGTCATAAAGGGACAAGTACTGTATGATTCCACTTATGAGGTACCTATTCAAATTCAAAGACATAAACTAGAATGGTAATTGCCAGGAGCTGTGGGAAGCAGAACAGAGTTTTAATTTTACAAGATGAAAAGAATTCTGTAGACAGATAGTAAAAAAAACTCTACAGCACTGTGAATGTACCTAACACCACTGAAGTGTACACTTAACAATAGTTAAAATGGTAAATTTTATGTTTACTACAACTTAAAATTATATATATTTTAAAAGCATAACAATTCAAATAACTACTTCTGATATAATAGCTAACTAGAAATCTAAAGTCATCAATAAATGAAATAGATGCTTTTCAGAGATGGAAACTCAGATTTATTGAAAAAACAGTAAAACAAAAACCAATTACAGTAATCCCAAAATGATTCAAAGTGTATTATTATACATTACTATACCATATCCAAGAGCTTGGCACTTTATTTTATGGGATCTAGCTGTACAGAGTAAAGTGGAGCTCTTTCAAGAAGTCACAAGGCTCAACAAAATAAAGTCAGAATACTTAATGCTTTGTTGTGTTGTGTTTTGTTTTGTTTTATAAGCACTGACAACAGAGCTGGCCTTGAGCAAGTCTCACATTGAGCAACCAGAAAAACAAAACTCAAAAAAAGGAACTGTATACAATTATTTTAACTTCCTTAAAAGATAAGGCTAACTCTAGTAGAAGGGCTTAATAAAAGTATAGCTCTGAGGCTGTAAAGAAGGAAATACTGGGATATGGCACAAGACTACCACCATTAATAAGTAATTAATGCATGCACAAGAAAGGAGGATAAAAATCAGCGTAAATAACAAAAGAGATCATCCTTTTTCTCAGAACTCTGTATGTATTTAGTTTCCAACTGCTATAATTGCTAGGAGTGTTATCATATTACAACAAAATATTTTAGGAAAGTTACTAATCAAGTGAAAAGGGATGATAAAATGAATTTACTCTCTCAGGCTTCAAAAAAAATCTTTTTTATTTAAAGCAGTTCATCATTATAAGATCTTAACCCCCACAAACAGCCATAAATTGGAAAAAAGTACAAATAAAGTTTAACATCAGAAGAATATTAAAGGTATATTATTCTTTTCAAAGTCATAAAAATAAGTATTTTTTTAGTACACTGAACTACATCACACATCTAAAACATTTACTCTGCAAGTCTCTATTGTGGGTAACATGTTTGGTCTCTTTTAACTTATATGTAGTTTAACTGGTTTTAATTGAAAATATCACTCAACCTTATTAGTAATAATAAATTTTTTTTTTTTTTGGAGTCTCACTCTGTCACCCAAGGTAGAATGCAGTGGTGCGATTTCAGCTCGCTGTAACCTCTGCCTCCGGGGTTCAAGCAATTCTCCTGCCTCAACCTCCCAAGTAGCTGGGCCTACAGGCACATGCTACCATGCACGGCTAATTTTTGTATTTTTAGTAGAGACGGGTTTTCCCCAGGTTGGCCAGGATGGTCTTGATCTCCTGGCCTCAAATGATCCACCCACCTCGGCCTCCCAGAGTGCTGGGATTACAGGCGTGAGCCACTGTGCCCGGTTAACAGAACTTTTAAGATGATCAAAATGTCCAATGTCAATGCTGTCAAATATGGCAGCCACTGCCCACTGAGAACTTAAAATGTAGATAGTGGTAAGAGCTGACAATACTGGAACTGTATAGAGAACTAAAATGAGGGATAGCAGACATAAGGGTTCATGTTAAAGCAGATACCAGCTGAGGAAACATGAACATCTGTATATTGGGTATAATAACACTTTCCATTCCTAACTCAAAGGGTCATTTTTAAAATAAAGTAAAATGGCGAGGCACGGTGGCTCATGCCTGTAATCCCAGCACTTTGGGAGGCTAAGGCAGGTGGATCATTTGAGGCCAGAAGTTAGAGACCAGCCTGGCCAACCTGGTGAAAACCCGTCTCTACTAAAAATACAAAAATTAGCCAGGCGTGGTGACATGCGCCTGCAGTCCCAGCAGCTACTCACGAGGCTGAGGCACTAGAATCGCTTGAACCAGGAAATGGAGGTTACAGTCAGCCGAGATCACACCACTGCATTCCAGCCTGGGCGACAGCTAGACTGTCTCAAAATACACATACACATACACGTATACATACGTACATACAAAATTGAAATAATTACATGGGAAAGTGCTTTATAACTCAAAAATGCTCTAGAAATAATGATATTATTAGTAATACTATTTGCATTTTTTAACATAGTTCTCCTTACTTTATATTACAGTACCTTTATAATCAACATTAGTTCTTTCTCTGTAATTAGCACTGTACTATATAAAAATAATATTCCACCATTGCTGCCAAACTCAAAGAAAGCAAAAATAAAGGTCCACCATTTTTAGAGATTTGTTCAAGCAAGAATGTTGTTTTAGGGCTGATATTTAAAGTTATCCACTGATTATAAGGATTTTTTATAAGGTTTATAAGGTTTATTATAAGCATGAACCAAAATTCAGTGTAGAATTTCTGTAGGGCTTCTATGAGGTTCCAACACAATGAAAACATACACCAAAACAAAAATTTGTAGTAAAATGAACATTCTCCTGATGCTGGAATGCAAAGATAAGGTTTCCATAGCAACAAAATGGAAATTTAATTTTGGTAAGCTATAGCAACAAACAATTGGACACTTACTATAATTTGCACAACAAAGCTCAAGGATATGCAATTACAGTGTTGATATTATTTACTAATATTCATAAGCATATTGCCAAAAATCTGTTTTTCTAAGAACTGAAATGTGCAGGATCATTTTGGACTCTGCAGATATATAATCTTAATTCAAATTTACAAAATGTCCAAAGCCTGTGAGAGAATAAAGTAAGAATCTGAATTTAAGTTGCTCAATGGTGATATAATAGCTCAATATTTATAATGCACAAATAACATACCACAGATTCTTAAATAAAAACTCAATCCTAAATTTCTTAAGATTTATATAAAATAATCATATATCAATCTGTGATTTCTTTATTCTTGCATATAATCTCAATATACTATTATTTTAAATTATGAAAATCATGGAAATATTTACACCTTAAGATAGTTATCCTCACTGTCCCCTCTATGAAGCAGAAAAAGATAAAAAGTGGGTAGGGGAAGTGAAACTAAATATGATCAGCCGGGTGTGGTGGCTCACGCCTGTAATCCCAGCACTTTGGAAGGCCAAGGTGGGCGGATCACCTGAGGTCGGGAGTTCAAGATCAGCCTGACCAACATGGAGAAACCCCATCTCTACTAAAAATACAAAATTAGCCAGGCATGGTGGCACACACCTGTAATCCCAGCTACTCAGGAGGCTGAGGCAGGAGAATAGCTTGAACCCTGGAGGCAGAGGTGCAGTGAGCCAGGATTGCACCATTGTACTCCAGCCTGGGAAACAAGAGTAAAACTCTGTCTCAGGGAAAAAAAAAAAAAAAGAAGTATGATCAGTTCTCGGCCAGCATGGTGGCTCACACCTGTAGTCCCAGTACTTTGGGAGGCCGAGGCGGTGAGATCACGAGGTCAAAAGATTGAGACCATCCTGGCTAACACCACCGGCGAAACCCTGTCTCTACTAAAAATAAAAAAACTTAGCTGGGCATCGTGGCGCGAACCTGTAGTCCCAGCTACTAGGGAGGCTGAGGCAGGAGAATTGCTTGAACGCAGGAGGCAGAGGTCACGTGAGCTGAGATCACGTCACTGCACTCCAGCCTGGGCGACAAAGCAAAACTCTATCTCAAAAAAAAAAAAAAAGTATGCTCAGTTCTCTAGGTGTTTAATTTCCAACTCAGGCCAGCCTGTCCACTATACAAATTCAGTACTGAAAAAAAATGAAGTAATCTTAAATTTAAACCTGAGATGGAAGAATTACTGTCTCCTATAACCAGGCACTTTATATACATCACTTTTTAATACTTCCAATAGTCTTTTGAGCCAGAGATTATCCTCATTTTTATATTTAAAAAAAATGTGCCTCATGTAGCTAAATAATACATACACAGTCAGAGAGCCAATGTGTGTCAAATACAGGATTTAAACCTAGGTCTGTATGATTTCAAGGCCAGTTGTAGTGGCTCACACCTGTAATCCCAGCACGTTGGGAAGCTGAGGCAGGAGATTTGCTTGAACCTGGGAGGCGGAGGCTGCAGTGAGCTGAGACTGTGCCATTGCACTCCAGCCTGGGCCACAGAGCAAGACTCTATCTCAAAAAAACAAAAAAACAAAACAAAACAAAAAACAGAAACAAACGAATTATTTGGTACACTAGTGATTTCAACTAGGCTTTGAAATTACTAGTCAGATTTCCAAAAGGAAATTTGGAAAGTGTATATAAGGTAACTGATTTAAAAAAAAAATTTTGCCAGTTAGGATATTACTATCAATTCTTAGCATTTTAAAAAAAGTATATATTTTAATATCAATGAAGAAAATAAGTTAAGAGAGGCAGAAATGGGCTTGGTGTAGTAGTTCATGCCTGTAATCTCAACACTTTGGGAGGCCAAGGAGGGAGGATCACTTGAGCCCAGGATTTCAAGACCAGGCTGGGCAACATAGGGAGACTCCAATTTTTTTTTAATTAGCTGGGTGTGGTGTCACACGCCTGAGGCTAAGGTGGGAAGACAGCTTGAGCCTGGGAGGTTGAGGCTGTAGTAAGCAGTGACTGCACCACTGCACTCAGGCTTGGGCAACAGAGTTACTGTCTTTAAAAAAAAAAAAAAAAAAATATATATATATATATATATGAAGGGAGATGTTAATGCTTAGGCATTTTACAACCATTAGGTCATGAATCAGTGCTGTTCATGATGGTATTTTCATACTAACAATAACGCTGCATGAGTACATTATTTTATATGTATTGATATAAAGGTTTGGCAACTTTCTATCAACATTTTAAAGTTTCCTTTTGTTTGCTGAACACTAATTTGGTTATGCAGTCTGAGAGGACGAATCTGACTGGAACTGTTCTTCCTTAGAAGGAGAGAAGAATTTGAAGTTTCCAGGGCACAAAAGGAAGAAAGGGTTGAAGCACAAACATGAACATAAAGAGTGAGCCACAGAATATGAAACTAGGTGTTCTATGGGGTGAAGCATTAAGTGAAGAGTGGATATCCTTGTTGAAACTAGTTACGTGTTTATAAACATGTGTAGAAACAGAAACCCAGGAAGCAGGCGGTGCCCTAAGAACTTACAGCCCCCTGCCCAAGAAACACAGAATTCTTGGGGAGATTTGGAATTCCCATGGGGTACAAAATTGTGGGTTTGAGCCTATCATATCTAAAGCTTGAAGCTAAGATTTCAGCATGAATTTGTCCTTCAGATCAACTGGCCAGTCATCAAGAATGGTTCTAGCAAAAAAACAAGTACTGGCACTGTTGAGGGAGAAGGCAAGATATGAATTAAGGAATGCTGCACAAAGTGAAAGGCCAGGGTAATAACCTGAGGAGACAGGAGATAGGATGTGGTTACCTGAAGTAAGGATGAGAGATGCAGAAAAGTGACAGAAAAAAATGCCCTCAAATGCCAAAAAGGCAATAAAAGTACAAGGGTTAAGAGGAATTTGCGTTCTCAAGACAGAGAGATCTTAGATAAGCATCTTGGTTCAGGCCAGTTACGTGATCACAGGTGCCCTGGCTCATGTCTGTAATCCCAGCACTTTGGGAAGCCAAGGCAGGTGAATTGCCTGAGCTTAGGAGTTCGAGATCAGCCTGGGGAAGATGGAAAAACCCCGTCTCTACTAAAAACAGCAAAAAATTTGCAGGGGGTGGTGGTGTGGACCTGTAGTTGCAGCTACTTGGGAGGCTGAGACACGAGAATCACTTGAACCTGGAAGGCAAAGGTTGCATGGAGCTGAGATTGCAACACTGCACGCCAGCCTGGGCAAGAGAGTGAGACTGTCTCAAAAAAAAAAAAAAAAAGAGGAAAAAAAGGAAAATTTACTTCTTTAAACTTTAGCTCTCTTCCCTGTAGAGAGACAAGAGCCTTACTTCAACCAAGGTGTTTTTTGTTTTTGAGACAGAGACCAAGTCAGCTCGCTGCAACCCCCACCTCCTGGATTCAAGTGATTCTCCTGCCTTAGCCTCCTGAGTAGCTGAGATTATGGGCTTCCACCACCACGCCCAGCTAATTTTTTGTATTTTTAGTAGAGATGGGGTTTCGCCATATTGGGCAGGCTGGTCACGAACTCCTGATCTCAGGTGATCCACCAGCCTTGGCCTCCCAAAGTGCTGGGATTACAGGCATAAGCCACTGTGCCCAGCCTCAATTGAGTTGTTTTAAGGATTAAGTAACATCACTATGTATTCATTATCATTTGTTTTTAATAATAAACATTATTATTATTACTTGCTTCTGTTGTATCTGGTGACAGCTCCTTCCGCTGTTAAAAATTTCCCAGTCCTGAGACTTGGGAATTTAATTATTATACGACTTAAGGTAATAAAAATATGTACCTGCCAAGGGAAAAATGATATAATGCAGTTCTGCTCCCTCATAAATACCAGAACAAAAGCAGGAAAAGTTTAACTAACAAATGTAAAATCGGAAGATTTTCAGACACAAGACTGTTAATTATTCAACAAACTGTAATCAGCAGCCACTGTCGGAGAGAAGGGAATAATACTTCCTTTGCCCTCTGAAGATTTGTTGAAAATCACTGAAAAGAGGCAGATAAACTGAAGAAAAGGCATACACATTTATTTGATCATAGTTTTACAAGACATGAAAGCCTTCAGAATGAAGACCCAAAAATACAGGAGAAACTGTCAGTTTTTATGCTTAGGTTCAACAAAGTATGCATAGCTGTGTAGAAGGATGCTTGGACAAAAAGGGTATAATCTAATGTTAACAGACTGAGATCTAACGTTAATAGACTGAGTGGGGAAACCATGCAAGACCTGTCTCATTGTTTTGAGCGTTTGTGTGCCTCTCTTGAGTATGCATTCTTTCCTTTTGGGTATGGGGAAGGATTCTAAAACGGGGATCTTATGATCTATGATCAAAGTAGGTCAGGCAATTTTTTTTATGACTGGTGTTATACAAAAAAAGGAAGAAGGAAAAGTTAGAATAATATTCTTAGGTTTTATGACAGACTTTTTAAAAGAGGTTCTGCATTGTGGAAGACAGAATGGCGATTCCTCAAAGACACAGAGGCAGAAGTACCATTCAACCAGAAATCCCATTACTGGGGCGGGGAGAGAGAGAGAGTGTGTGTGTGTGTGTGTGCGTGTATCTCCAAAGGAATATAAATCCTCCTATTATAAAGATACATACCTGTGTTATGTTCACTGCAGCACTATTCACAATAGCAAAGACATGAAATCCACCTAAACGCCCATCAATGACAGACTAGATAATGTAATACACATACACCATGGAATATTATGCAGCCATAAAAAGGAAAAAGACCAGCCGAGGTGGTGGCTCATGCCTGTAATCTCAGCACTTCGGGAGGCTGAGGCAGGCAGATTACCTGAGGTTGGGAGTTCAAGACCAGCCTGGCCAACATAGTGAAACTCCATCTCTACTAAAAATACAAAAATTAGCTGGATGTGGTGGGGCACAGCTGTAATCCCAGTTACTCAGGAGGCTGAGGCAGAAGAATCACTTGAACCCAGGAGGTAGAGGTTGCAGTGAGCTGAGATCATGCCCCTGCACTCCAGCCTGGGCAACAGAGCAAGACTCTGTCACAAAAAAAATAAAAAAAAAGGAATGAGATCATGTCCTTTGCAGGGACATGGATGGAGCTGGAAGCCATTATTCTTAGCAAACTAAAGCAAGAAGAAAAAACCAAAATACCGCTGTGTTCTCACTTATAAGTAGGAGCCGAATGATGAGAACACATGGACTCATGGGAGGGAACAACACACTGGAGCCTGCTAGAGGGTGAGGATGAGGGGAGAGACAGCATTAGGAAGAATGGCTAATGGATGCTGGGCTTAACACCCAGGTGATGGGATGATCTGTGCAGCAAACCACCATGACACATGTTTACCTATGTAACAAACCTGCACATCTTGCACATGTATCCCAGAACTTAAGAGTTGGAATTTTTTTTAAAAAGAGAAAAAATTAAAATTACATTAAATAATTCTAGCCTACGTGCAAAAAAGAAAACAAGGTATTTATGTAATTGCAATACATTTGCAAAAAGGCAGTGAATGGACTGCAGAATAAAATATATACATCTGATGTATTTTTCCCTTGGCAGGTACAACCTATGTTCATAAAATGTGTAAGAAAGATGTTGTAGGAACTATGCAGAAGAGGGGTCAAGGGAGAAAAAGAGAGAAACAGGAAAGAGGAAGGAAGGAAAGAATATAATAGAAATATAAACCTTGTCAACGTAAAAACAATACAATAAACAAAATTAGTGCAAGGGAAGTGAAAAGTGGAAGTATAAACTCTCATTTTTGTGCAGAGTTAATAGATGCTGTGGATCTACAAATCAGTCCTAAAGGAAACTACCAGAAAAAAACTAAAAATTATAATATAACTAACATATTTAGGAAATCAAGAAGGAAAAATACAAGTTGGTTAAATGTCTTTTGTAAATCACTTATAAATCACGGGGTTAATGTATACAGCCTAAAGTTGATAAATCAAAAATTTAAAATTATAATGTCAATTCCAGAAATAACAAAGGGCAATGTAACTACTTCTGGGGAGTAGGACTAACTGAAGAGAAAGTAGTAAGGAAGAGGTCTTTACTTCTAATTTTATACATTTCAGCATCTTCTGATTTATCTTTGCATATGTACACATGCATTATTTTCAAAATGTTTTTAAAAAGTCAAGTAATTTAAGAGTCCATGAATACTGTTCTTGATTCCAGAAATGCCTCTAAAAAATTATATAATGGAGCACTTGGTGAAGTCTAGGTCCTTCCAGAATTGACTTCACCAAGTGCTAACATTAATGTGCCAGGTTTTATCAAAGATTGCTTTGAAAAACAACCATAAAGAATATTTTCTTGTTTACTGTAAAACTGTTGTTGAGGGTATTGTTTATGCATGAGTCATCGTTCACTGTATAGTGGTCCCTGAGTGAATTTCTTTTAATGTCAGTGATAGATAAAGCTTGCTTCTGCTGGGGAAGGAAAAAAAAAGGGGGGGGGGGGGTCCTGGTTTCTATGACCCACCTTAAAAAAGATGGATTCTAGTTTTTATGGCTAGCCTTGGAAGAAAAATAAAACAGAGACCAGAGGACAGAAAAGGTTAAAAAATAAAACAACTCATTTGTTTCTGAGACTACTTCTAAGACCGTCATTGTAGACTATTGTTTTCTGAGTCTCATCACCGCTATGCACAAGCTACTTTGTTCAGGATTAAAGGGGTAAAAGATGAAAATATAGTCCTTTCCTTCAAAGATTTTAAGCATTAAGCCTAGAAGAGAAAATGAGGTAGAATACAAACAACTACAGTACAATGCAATATATAATAAATGTCATGAGATAGAAAATATTCTATTTAAATTTTGAGGAGGCACTGGACATGAGTAGAGGAAAATAAGGAAAAAAATAAATAAGCAAAATTTGAATTTGGCCTTAAAGAAGTATTACAGTTGATAGAATGTAGTAAAAATACAGGTGAGGAAAAATCACTAATCATAGTATGTCTGAAAAAATAAGCTGCTTACATGAGTAAGAGTTAAGAATGAAAAGTATTTTGTGGCTGCAACAATGGCAGCTTGGACTGCCTAGCTAAGGAATTACAACTATATCCCACAGGCATTAAGTAGTCACTGAATGCTACGGACAAATTCTGAATCTAGCAGTTGTACATAGTTCTAAATAAAAGCAGAATAAGACAAAAGAGGTAGAGGTGAAATACTAAGATATTATGATCATCTAAATAATGAAGGCCCACACTTAGACAATGGCAAAGTAATGAATGAATTTAAGATACAAAAGTAGAAGAAACAACGGAAGAGACTGAAGCAATAGTCAAATAAAAGTGACCAGCAGATTTCTAGCACAGGTAGCCAGGGGAAGGATAGCTTTTGGAAACTTAGAGAAGTCAGGTCTGGCATATTAGTCAAACAATTTTAAAATCTGTTCATTATTTATTCAAGCATTTATTAACCATAAGCTATATGCCAGTTGCTAGGGACATAAAGATGAGTAAGACCTAGTTCCTGTCCTGAAAGTAGTAGAGACATATGTAACGATTAATTACCATATTGTGATATATTCAATAACAGGAGCTGCAAACTCAGAGACTAACTTGAAAATCTATTAAAATGGTGCATGACCAACTCACTAAATTTATTAATCAAAAATATATCTTAAGTAAAATTTTGCCTTAAATAGATACATATTCATATACACAATGAATATGATTCTTATCAAAATTTTACGGATTGTCCAATTTATCAAATGTTGTTCAGACAGACAAGCAATATTATTATTCTTAAAA
The DNA here is from genome assembly GCA_963573385.1 of Cacajao melanocephalus. Taxonomy (NCBI): domain Eukaryota; kingdom Metazoa; phylum Chordata; class Mammalia; order Primates; family Pitheciidae; genus Cacajao; species Cacajao melanocephalus. Next base: position 101,320 of record CAUYLG010044510.1, on the reverse strand, counting down.
CGAGAATCAGCATATGGAAAGATAGGGAGTATGGTTCAAAGAAATGTAAATAGTTTAATATTCCAGAGTGTAAGATAAATAGGGAGAAAAATTGGAAAGAATTGATTGGGGTTAGATGCTGAAAAGTATAAATATACTTTATTCTATAATCAATGGAAAGTTACTGAAAAGTTTAAGCAGGAGAATCCCTAGAATTCTCAACCTAGAATCCCTTCTCACAGAATAGTCTACCCCAACCTCATAAGAGGATTCTTGAAGTCATATTGATACTAGAGAATCTCACCCCTCTATTGCCACAGTGGGCTGGATCAGGGATAAATGTTCCATTGACTGAGTAAGGCCTCTCAGATTTTCTCATCTAAGAATTTAGAATTGTGACACACAGCAACTCAGTCAGCTGTGGTCTACGTTCATTGAACTTGTAGAGTTAATGTGAATTTAGAAGATAAGAGTGCCACATAGGCAAGGAGAGGAAAGAGAACCAGTATACAGAGGAGATACAAAGCAGTAAGCATACTTAAAGAAGAAAAGAGAACATGTAGCCCTAGAAAGAAAGAAAACATCCAATTTCCTGTTTAACGCTCATGGGATCTGGCTATACATCTTACCCTTCAGTGATACATTCCCATAGCTTATTAAAAAATCCAATTTCTGCTTAAGCTAATTTAAGGGGGTTTCTATTTTCTGCAACCATTACAAAACAAGGTTTTGGTGGTTAATCAGATTCTGGTGGTTAATCTGAAGGATAAATTAAAAGGAAAATAGGCCAGAAATAGGTGGAACATTTAAGGTAGAAAAGGAGTTACCAAATAAAAGCAGTAGTAACAAACAGAGACAGGTACGATGAAAGAAAAGTAACCAATATTGTGCAGGGTCCTCAAAACTTAATTAACAATAGTTTCAGGAAGCTCCAGCAGTATCAATTGCCTCTAAAGACTAGAAGCAACAGAATGTCATGATATCTTTAAGAAAACTATTTCAACAGAATAATTGAGACAGAAGTCATATATGAATAAGTTAAATAAATGGTAGACAAGGCAACAAATAAATCTCTCATAAAAAGAAAGAAATTTGAGCGCATGACAGTATTAATGAGTATAAAACATGAGAGACGTGAACTTATTTTTAAGCAAAGAGCCAGTGTATAATGAAAGCCCCATCCTGCAAAAGACTAAAACATGATATTCTAGAGAAAGCAAAAGTCCAGGAAAGTATAACCTGAGCACGGAGAAGCAATTTTTCCTTAAAATTCAGTAGAAATAAAAACGATGGCTAAAATTCCAAGAAATCTGAAAGTAAAGACAAGAAAACTTAAGGACACTCACATGGTTGAATAGCAAGTATCACTAGATAGAGATGAGTGATATGCTGAGAACAAAAGAGCAGGAGTAGGCTGGATGACAGAAAACAACATAAAACGTTTGAGTCACAACTGGGGAATGGGATGGGTGTCAACCAGAGTTAAGACAAGAATGACCTTTACTGACCCAAAGCTTCAGGGGATAAAATAAAAAACAGAAGAACCACAAATTGATACAATAAGGAAAAAGTAAAGTATTAACTTTAAAAAATTATCAAATTTGATTAACCAAATATGATTAATTTTAATTGATTAAATTTGATTTAATTTTTACAAGTTAAAGTTAGGCTAATAAAGATATTTGTAGATGTTTCTATCCTTAAAGCCAAAAAGTCCTCTATTTTAAATCTGCATTATAAAGAAGTCTGATAGACATTTCAAAATGTTTTTAAACATTAAAATAACTCAGACCTATCTCCATATTCAAAAATCAACTCTATTAAATAAACAGCAATGAGATATCACAATACACCTATTAGAACGACCAAAATCCAGAACACTGACAACACCAAATACTGAAGAGGGTGTGAAGCAACAAAAACTCTTATTGTTGGCAGGAATACAAAATAGTCCAGCCACTTTGGAGGGCAGTTCGGGAGTTTCTTACAAAACTAAACATATTCTTACCACACAATTGGACACTCTGGTATTTAACCGAAGGAGTCGAAAAGTTGTATCCACACAAAAACTTGCACAGGATGTTTATAGCATTTTATCCATAGCCGCCAAAACTTAGAAGCAACTAAGCTGTCCTTCAGTAGATGAATGAATAAACTGGGGTACTTATAGACAATGGAATATTATTCAGCACTAAAAAGAAATAAGCCTATGAAAAGACATGGAGGAAAATTAAATGCTTACTTATAAGTGAAAGAAACCAATGTAAAATGGCTACACACACTATGATTCCAACTGCATGAGATTCTCGCAAAGGCAAAACTATGTAAACTGTAAAAAGATCAGTGGTTGCCAGGGAATGGAAGAAAGTGTAGGATGAATAGGTAGAGCACGGAGGATAAGCTTAGTGCAGTGATACTATTCTGTATGATACTATAATGCTGGATACATGTCACTATACGTTTATACAAATCCATAGAATGTGCAACACCAAGAGTGAACCCTAATGTAAACTATGGGCTCTGGATAATGATGTGTCAATATAGGTTCATCAACTGTAACAAATGTACTCTTGTGAGGGGTGTTGACAATGCATATGTACATATGTGAGGAGGTGGGTATTTGAGAAATCTCTAGACCTTCCTCTCAAGTTTGCTGTGGACCTAAAACTGCTTTAAAAAATGAAGTCTATTAAAAAAAACAACTCCAGATAAATTGACATATATCTAAAAAAATAAAACTGCAAAATTCTTAGAAGCAAACTTAGACAACTATCTTTTAAACCCAGGACAGGGAATAATTTATTTAAAAGGGCATTAAAAGCAATTACAGTAAGTCTTCACTTAACACTGTTGATGGGTTCTTAGAAACTGACTTTAAAAGAAACAATGCACTGCAGGTCCTTTAATAACGCTGTTTTGCTCAGTATCATTTCTTTTTTTTTTTTTTTTTAGACACAGTCTCACTATGTGGCCCAGGTTAGAGTGCAATGCCATGATTCCAGCTCACTGCAGCCTTAACTCTTGAGCTCAGGTGATCCTCCCACCTCTGCCTCCCAAGTAGCTGGGTCTATAGGTGTCCTTCACCACTTGTAGCTTACGTTTTGTTATTTATAATATCATTTCCTTGTAACATTGATGAGAAAAAAGAAATTGCTTTCTTTATACGTTGTTTTGCTTAAAGTCAGTTTCCAAGAGCCCATCAATGACATTAAGTGAGGACTTACTGTATGAAAAAAAAAAAAAACGGACAAATTTGACTTCATTAAGAATTTCTTTTACCAAAAGATCCACAGCAATGATAAAAACTGTATTTAGGATTCCAAGTTTGTAAGTACTAGTAAACTGTGCAACAGAAGATTAACATTTTGCTTTATATCTAATATTAAATCTGATCAACTCCAGCATTTTAATGGCAAGCTGTGAAAATACCTAAATAACTGACTCACATAATCTTACATAATACACTGCTCTTTAAACAAAAGAATAAAATATTATTAATGACTAATAAGTAGTTTGCAACAAAGATATATGGAATTGGAAAATGAGCAATTGATGAACTATACGTATAATTTTTGCTATTTTTCTGCTTCTGAATTTACTTGTTAACTAAATCAACCTAGCAATCGAGTGCCTAGTGTGTGTGAAGCAATACAATATTTTACACAACTTCTTATGGTTATTCATTTGGATAGTTTACAAATCCCCAGGCCATAAACTATTAATATAACTTTACCCTTTCTATACTAAATGTACAACAGATATTAAATGCCAACCTGTTGATAATAATGTAAATTATTCTAAATATTTGCCAAAAAAAGTAAAAGCATTTAAAACTGTCCCTCCCACACAACCCCTGTAAAAGAAAGTGAAAAAGTTAGGAACTAAAAGAAGACATTCACAACGTACACAGAGGATCAACATAAACAATATAAAGAACTCTTGTAAATCAGTAAGAAAAACAAAAATAGGCAAGAGATATAAATAGGAATTTCACTGAAGAAGAAACATAAAAGGCTGGCAAACATAAAAAGAAAGGTTCTGCATCAGTGATAACCAGGAAAATGTACATCAAGACCACAAGAAGATAACATTTTACACCCTTTTGATTTGTAAAACTTATACCAAGTGCTGGAGAGGATGGATAACCAAAGGATCTTTTATTTCATATATTGCTAATATGAATGTAAATTGGTACAACCATATTGAAAGTTCTGTATCATCTCTAAAGTTGAACATTCACCTACACTGTGAGGCAACAATGCTATCTCTAGGTATATAATAGGAACTGTGGCACATACACATTAGGAAACATGCACAGACTGTCCACAGGATCTTTGCTTATAATTACAAACAAAACAAAACAAAAAAACCAGATAATAACTGCCCAGCAAGGGAGAGTAGAGAAATATCCAAATATCCACCAAAGGAGAGTTAATGAATATTTTACTCAATGAAATATTATATAGCAATTTAAATGAATGACTCAAGCAACATGCAAAAATGTGGATCTTACTTATAACAGGTGAAAAATCAAGTTCAAAAGATTACATTCACCACAATTCTATGCAAACAACTAAAATAGAAGATGGTTAGATTTATATGTCCAACTAAACTATACACAGCAATCTCCTTTTATAAGGAGGTACAAGAGACCCCTCAGTAAATGCCTAAAACGATAAATAGTACTAAACTCTATATATACTTTTCCTTTAACACACATACATATTGCTAAAGTTTAATCTGTAAGTTACATACGGTAAGCAATTAACAATAATAAAATAGAACAATTATAACAATATACTGTAATTACAGTTAAGTGTGATCTCTCTCTCAAAATATCTTATAGTACTATACTTACAAATATCTTATAGTACTATACTTATAAATATCTTATAGTACTATACTGTACTCACCTATTTTTGGACCACAGCTGACCACGGGTAACTGAAACCGTGGATAAGGAGGGACTACTGAATGAGGAAGAGAATGAACACAGGACTCAAAAATGATAACCTAAGATGACAAGAAGGTGGAAATATAGAGGAACACTATAGGTAGGTTAAAATTCCTACCTTGTTTTGAGAGAAGGGGAGTGGTGGTCCATGATTACTTATTGAAATGATGGGGGGGGGGATGATTAATCCAATGCAGTGTGCCTGATGTTTAATAAATTTTTTTAAAAATCCAAAAGTTACATAAAATTTGTTCAACGAAAATTCTGAAACAGAACACCTCCTTAGAGAATTCCTAAGGTGGCAACTACAGGGAAGGGAAAACAATGATTAATGTGTAAAATATATGATACACAAGCCAGGCAGAGTGGCTCAAACCTGTAATCCCAGCACTTTGAGAGGCCAAGGCGGGCAGATGGCTTGAGTCCAGCAGTTCGAAACCAGCCTGGGCAACATGGCAAAACCCCATCTCTCCAAAAAAAATACAAAAATTAGCCATGTATGGTGGCTCACACCTGTGGTCCCAGCTACTCGAGAGGCTAAGGTAGGAGAATCACTTGAGCCCAGCAGGCAGAGGTTGCAGTAAGCCGAGATTATGCCACTGCACTTCAAGCTGGGTGACAGAGCGAGATCCTGTCTCAAAAATAAAAATACACATACACTCCGCACATGTACTGTGTGGCAAGTACGTCTTCCATAGTTAAAAATAAGTTCCAAATTTCATTGTTACTAAATTCCATTAAATTAAGGTACTTATGAGCCAGGGCAGCAAATAAAACTTTCACCAATCTGATAAGTCACTGTCAAATTTCTAAAAGAGATAAATCCTAACGGTATTATATAATTCTTATGTATCTGCTCAACTTTATGAGGCACTTCAACACTATCTTCAAATCTAAGGTGTATACTGTCATCAAGTACACTGCCTCATGCTTTCCTGATCTTCATTTTTTACACACAGTATTTATGCATATGTTACACAAATTTCATTTTTGTGATTGGAAAAAAAACCAAATATGATAACAGAGCTAGTTTCAAAGATTTCATTAGATAAAATTAAGAAGAGCTAGACATGCACCAAGACAAAACTTCTCTATTTCTGTTTCATTAAGGAATTACTTTTTCATTAGTACATTTTCCCAATCTAAATTTTCAATCATTTTAAATCTTTTAACTAGTTTTCAACTTTGCTGTCAAGTTTGAACTCTACTGTATATCAAAAGTTAATCATATTAAATGTCATATAATCTAGTTAAATTGGTTTTTTAAATAATACAGACATTTGACAATTATCAGCACAGTATATTTTATGAGGGAATAATGTAGAATTAACTGTTTTATTAAAATACCATTTATTAAAATACCAATAGTATGGCAGTAACATTATTTTAAGTGGTCTTTACAAACTATTACTCCATTTATTTAAAAGTATACATACTTCTGATGAATGGCATCAAAATTTACCCTTGCCAAATTTGAAAAGCAGCAATAAGAGCCCCTAAGAAATCAGATGCTAAGTGCTGGGATAAAGAGATGATGTCTAGAAAGTTCCCCTACCTCTCCCTATTTCTTTCTTTCTTTTTTTTTTTTTTTTAATTTTGAAACTTGGAAGCACTGTGGTTTGTATACCTCTCCCTATTTCAACAAAATGAGACTAGACCTAATCTCTATTACACCAATGAAAGATGACAAAAAAAACCATATTAAGAGTCATCATTTAGTAACATTAGTTTTAACACTGCATCTTTTATCTTGATAGTCAATAAATATTTGGAAAGTTTTTTAGTATATTTAATTCAGCAAAGTATGCACTGCACGTGACAAACACTGCAGTAGTCTTATTGAGCAGCAATAATCAAACATCAACTGAAAAAATACACAATGTTGATATATTGCTCAAAGAAATTGTTGCTGTATTTCATTACTTTCTATTACTAAATCTGTACCACTGCACTTTTCTTTGAGACAGGGTCCTGCTCTGTGACCAAGGTGGGAGTGCAGCGGTGTGATCTCGGCTAACTGCAACCTCCACCTCCCAAGTTCAAGTGATTCTTGTGCATCAGCCTCCCAAGTAGCTGGGATTACAGGTGCACATCATCACACCTGGCTAATTTTTGTATTTTTAGTAGAGATGAGGTTTCACCATGTTGGGCAGGCTGGTCTTGAACTCCTGACCTCAGGTGATCTGCCTGTCTCAGCCCCCTAAAGTGCAGGGATCACAGGCATGGTGCCCAGCCTGCACTTTTCTTCCTAATAAAGCAATGACTCAAAATTTAAATATTTTGACATTAAAATAGTCAAAAAAAAAAAAAAAAAAAAAAAAGAAGCTAATTAGACCCATTCATCTAGAACCAGAGGAAAGAAAAAAAATTTTAACCTACTGTGATTTCTATCTTAAAATTCTCTGAACTTCATTTTTCCTCAAAATTCTAGTAAGGAAAATGAATAAAGAAAAAAAGAAGAAATGGATTCTATGGCTATGGGACTTTTAAGTGGGAAAAGTCTGTCAGTCTCTAAGTGACAGAACTATGAGCAACTTTTATTTTCTTTTGTGCTTTTCAACATTTTCTGGATTTTCTATAATACACGTGAATTTCATTTCTAATTTGAAAACAATGTAAAATCTGTCTCAACTACCCTGAGTACTTTCTCACACTACCATCCCCCAAACCAACCTAAAATTTTAGTCCTCCCATCTCAGACCTTCCACTTTTCAGTGTCACTACAAAATTAGATGCTGCCTTCTAATTCTCCATTAAATGAGTAAACTACCTGTGTGCTATGTGGAAGAATGATGTAACCACTATAGAAATAAACCCCTTTTGTACTTTTAAAGGGAATATTTTTTGGAGAAGGTATTAGAAACGTAAATTAACAAAAACTATATAATTTCATATGTCAAATATTATAAGGGACTTATCTTAAAATAATCTATAGATATCCCTCATCCTAGGTGACAAATGGAGCTTTCCCATCAATGTATTGTGCACCAACTAAGCGTGAAACACAGAGCTAGGTTACGTATGAGTATAAAACTTTCAAGCAAAGCACAGTCTACAGATGAATGATAAATCTTTTGGGAAGTTTTGGGCAAGCATGTGACACCTTTCATTAGAAACAGTGATTCTTAATGAAAAAATCCTGTAAAAAGGTTATTTGTACTATTATTCTTTGTGGAATATTAGACCGTATTAACAATAAAAAAAAGTCCTAAAATTACAGACTACCAAGTGGAATGTAGAAATTACTTCTCCTTGCTAAAGATGGAGCTAACAAGGAGTGTAAAGTTAACTTAATGTTGGTTAATTACATTTTTGGCCAATTTGTAGAAAGTTCACACAACTATAACATTAGGTGCAAAACATTTATAGTTCCATAGAATAGTGTAGTGGGAAACATACAGACCTGAGTTCAAACTCAGATACACAATGCAACCATGAGCAATTTACTTAACATTCTTGAACTTAGTTTCCTGACCCACAATTCCTGACCCACAATTTGGAAATAACATCCACCTTATTGAATGTTATGAAGATCAAGTAAGGTGTATAGGATACTAAGCACAATGTCTGATATGTAGCAAATAATGTTTAAATGTTATTTGTACTCTCTTATAATTCTCTTCTAGTACAAATATTATCTATACTCTTCTAGAAAGCAAAAACCTATCCTGTCATCTTTATATCCCCCAATATAGTTTTGGTAGATACTAACTGTTTGCTGAAATTAACCCCTGTAATTTAAGGGTCACTATCTCAACTTCTCACTTACACAAGTTACCTCTACCTAATAAAATCTGCTGAGAATGGAATTTAAGATTCCCAGACCAACACTTTATTGGACATTTTGGTGAAGAAAATGAATCTCCAATAATCAACAAGGTAGCTTTATTAGTACACTGCTCAATATTTGGTTTGCAGTCTACGAAATTATCATTGTAGCCAACATTATCACTTTGAGATTCTTTACAGTTTTCATTAATCCAGGTTTCTTAGAAATAAACTTTATTTGGCATTGCAAAAATACCTACGTTTTCTGCTATACTTCAAATAAAAAATAAAGAGTACACACAAAAAATTAGCTATGAGATAAAAAATTAAAAATTGCCAATTTTAAACAGCCCATTTTTATTTTTACTACAGTAAATATTCTTCCTTATACCTTGAAATCTCTAGCCACCGAAGTTTACATAGTTTATTAATGCTTCCTTGTTGAATAAGCCTCCTGAATTACTAGCAATACTTAAAAACATTACTCCACGCCATCACAGTAATTAACAAGACAGAACACTGCAGTTTCAGATTTTCTTATTTTTGCCTTTCCATGACCAAAAGCCTATTCCAGCTCAGGCAGTGGAGTATTTCAAATTCTACAATTTGAAAAAATAATGAAAAGCTGGATATATTTCTAAATAAATAGCAATTTCATTAAAGCTAGGTTGTAATACTTAACTTTCAGGGTAAAACAAGTATTCCTGCGATAAGCTATATAGCAAAGTAACAGTTTTATCATTAAATACATCTTCAAACTAGATACAGAACTTCTTAAATACTTAAAATCTGTATGCCAGAGATGCATTAAGAATTTCATATTAAGCAGTATTTCAGTCTAAATTCAAACAATTTAGAAGCTTTTTAAAAAAGTGATTCCTGAAACAAAAGTTTTAATAAATACTTGGTTACTGTACGTGAAGTTTCAGGACCCAATGAAATATAATGTTTGAACAGATGGAAATATTTGGTGAAGCAAATTTTATGACTATTTATCTTTAAATGTTGATATAAGTAATATTCTCAAACATTTTAATAAACATGATAAATTTTAAATGCAATAACTTTTATCAGAACTGGGAGTCAAATAAACCAAGAAAATGCCCTGGATATATGACAACCTATAAAGTAACACTTAATAAAAACTATTCTTTCTATGGAAGGGGTTATATTTCAATTTATCAAAAAGTTTAACTTTAGGTATTCCTCTATTTTGATCACATTTCTAAGTCATCATATTTAAAATTTCTTCCTCCTTTGCTTGCCTCCTTGTTATTACCAAAATTGATCATATTAATTAAAAGATCCTAAACGTTGTATTTTAATACACATGAAAATACATTTTCAGTTCCAGTGCCAAAGTAGGCGTCTTTTATGCCAACTTTCTATAAAACACAAGTACCAATGCCAAATATATTATAACTCTAACACTGCTCAATTTAAAAGAAAAATGACCCTATTATCTTTCTCAATCAAAACCAAAGTATGTTTTTCATGTTTCAAGACCAGGCAATGTAAAGTATTTCTGACTTGCCTCAAATCATCTTAATCTTAAAAGCTTATGTAAATTATTTACTATTAATAAAATAGTAAATTCTATTCATTTAGCTAATATGGTACATGCTGTAAGATCTGCTTATAAAAGGCTAACTGTAATTAAAATATTACATAGCAACATTTCCAGTTATATGAAATTCAGCTGTGCATTTCCAAAAGATTTTAAATTTGCAACACTGAATTTGTATACAGTGTTGAAAACTCTATTTTTGTGGAAGAAATATCAAGTATTATACCAACGTTTTCAAGCTTATGTCTGCACAAGAAACCAAACTTATAAAAAGATTTATTAAAAAGTGTATTTAAACAAATTTAGATGCAGTTGCAATACTTAATTTTTACATTATCAAGAATCAACTCTTGGAGTTTCTAGATTTACTCTTTTTTAAAAAAACTAACTGTCCAACCCACAAAAAGAAACGCAAGCATGCTATTTTTTCTCTTAATTCCCATCTACAATCTTCGAGTAGCTAAAAGATAAGTATATTAAAACAAAGCAAAATAACAAAAACAAGCATGAAATTTTAACACCTTTGTTAAAATTCAGATGTAAACACCTCTGAACACTCCCAAGTAATGAAAAATAAACCCGTCAGGGTAGCTTAAGTCCCCATGTACACCGTAGAGATCTAAAAACAAAATTCGTGCCTCCATCATCAAATATTTAGCTGGAAATGGGAAAGAATAATATTGCTACTCGACATGGACTTAACTAAGCGCTCTATTTTGTTCTCATCTTTTGCAGTGCCCAATGTTCTCCCTTAGTCGACTGCGTTCTCATTTGTAAACAACTTCTGTAGCTCCTTCTCTAGTGCTCAAATGAGAGGGAAAATTCAGCATCTGAGCTTCCTGATCTGGGCAGGGATAGACGAGAAAAGGATCATTTATCTATCACTTGGTTAAAAAAAAAAAAAAGGAAAAGAAAAAGCCCTCAAAATAAAGAAACACTGTCACCTGAAGAAGGCTGAAGTGAAGTAAGCATTTGGTGAGACATTAAAAAAAAAAAAAACTTGTCTAGGGGCTGGAAGTTTTGGGGGCGCTCTTTGTGCGGAGTCTGCGGAGAGGAGGAGGGACAAGAAAACAGCTTGGGAGTCATTCAAAGGAGTTTAAGGAGCGGTGTAGGGAGGAAAGGCGGGGCGGGGCCCGGCCGCGCGAAGGGAGGGGGCGGCAGGGGCGTCCGCGGGCAGCTCTGACACCGAGGGAGGGGGCGGCGGGCCGGCCTCTCCGGGGACCGGGCGAGAGCAGACTCTCGCTACAGCAGAGCTGCAAAAATGAGGCCCCCTCTGGTAAGCAGAATCAAACCAAGGTGGTGGCAGGCCAGGGCTCTGGCGGGGGAGAGGGTCCAGCTCCCGAGGGAAGCAGTTCCCGAGTGACAACCCGGAGTTTCCTCACTTAGCGGGCTAGGGACGCGGCGGCCGCGACTTCCCTCGGTCACCGACGCCGCGCGGGACTCTCTCCCAGTCTCCCCCACCAGCGCCTCTCGCCCGGGCCGCGGCCCTTACCTGCAGTTCCGTGAGCAAAATCTCCCCCCGTTCGGGGTTGGACGCCATTGCGCTCCGCTATGGACTCCGCACCTGGACGCGGCTGGTGCTGCTGGCGAAGGGAGAAGGCGGGACGGGACTTGGGGTGAGGGGTGAGGAGCGGGGGGAGAAAGGAAAAAAAACCTAGAGATTCATGGAGGCGCAGCCCCTGCTGGAGGAGCGACTTATTCCGTCCGGTTCATCGAAAGCGGCGCGGAGCGAGGGCACTTGTAACGGGCTTCCCCTCGCCGCCCGCCCGCCGCCGCCGCCGCCGCCCGCACCGGACTGTTCGCCTAGTCGCTCCCTCTGGGCGACGCCAAGAGTCGCCTCAAACCTCTCCGTGCGGGGCGCTGCGGCCGCGGCTGCAGCTCCTCCTGTCGCACCATTTGGCTGTCACCGCGTCGTAAAAGCGGCCTCACTTGGCGGCTGCCAGCACACGTGACGACAGCAGCCACTGCCTCTCCTCTGGCAGGGAAGGTGGGGCAGAGGGGTCCCCCTTGGCTAGAGCGGCGAGGGGGCGGGGCGGCTCCCGACCCGACTTCGCGGCAGGGCAGCCATTGGGCCCGGCTGGGGTGAAAATGAGGGGAAAGGACTGGGCTTGCGTCTCTGGGGAGGCGGGAAGAGGAAGAAAACACACGCCTACTTTCCTGCTGCGTTTAACGGCCTCTCTGTGGACGCCAGAACTCGGGAGCCTACTCGCTGTTGTATTTTCGGGATATTTTTGTTTTTGTTTTTTCGCCCAGTTCCACCTTCTTGCCGAATCTTGGGCCTAATGTTAACAGGCCCTTTTTTAATCTCCACAACGCAAAGATCTTCGGGACTCACATATCCTCTGCCCTCCCCTTGCCCCCCCTTCAACCCAAGCCAATAATCTTCCCGTTTGGTCGCCCTCACTCCCCAGCACGCCTTTTACACCAGTAAGGTGCACAGCTGGCTAAACGAGTCTGGTCTGTACTTTTTATTAAATGTAAGCGGCTGGATCCCTGGCAACTTTTAATGCACAGCGGTTAAGATGCCTTTTCCTTGAGGCTGAACTACTGTTCCTTGTGCTGGAGAACTCTGCAGAGCTAAGAATTATCTGGTGTTTTGGATTGTTTTAACTTTATTTAAAAGGGGATGGGACAGAATTACCCTCGGGAAAGGAAAAAAGCCAACTTTCCTTGGCGTGATAAACATTAAAGCTAACCTGACTACTTGAAATAACGTATAGCTAGAGTAAATCTAGGTGTTTGTTTTTAATGACCCTATAGTATTCAGGAATTTAGAAGTCTCCTACAGGTAGCTTTTGTTTTTTGCTTTTGTTTTTGTTTTGTCTGAGCAGTGAATGGATAGGTAAACACGTAACTTTTGAATTTTTGAAGCTGCAGTACAATTCCTTTGTTAAAAGCTACCTGGAGAAAGTGGTAAGGGTAGGTTAGGTTAGTAGGTTGCTACTTAGGAAGGGCATTTGTTGACATACATCTTAGGAAGTATATTACGTACTTCTACACTCCATGTAAGATCTGTTGGCCTGATGCTAGGACTTGACGGTTATCCTTTTGCCTTCTCAAGTCTCATATATCAATTCAACAAACATTTATTGAAGATCTGGATTTTTGTGGCCACATTAACTCATCATATGTGTGATAAAGAATTTTTCTGATGTGTACTTAACAACTCTTACAACTATTTGTATATCTAATACATTGCCTTGGTTTGAAATTATAGTTAAATACGTGAAATAACACTTGGAAAGCCCGGGATATAAATACCTTTCCTGGTAACTAAAAGCCAGATGGTGACCTAGGCTTTGGAGTTACAGCAAGGATTAAGAGTCCTTATCCGACTGGCCCGTGGTTCACTCCTGTAATCCCAGCACTTTGGGGCAGCCAATGCGGGCGGATCATCGGAAGTCGGGAGTTCGAGAACAGCCTGGCCAACATGGTGAAACTCTGTCTCTAGTAAAAATACAAAAATCAGCTGGGTGTGGTGGTGTGTGCCTGTAATCCCAGCTACTCGGGAGGCTTGAGGCAGGAGAATTGTTTGCATCCGGGAGGCAGAGGTTGCAGTGAGCGTCAGACTCCACCTCAAAAAAAAAAAAGAGTCCTTATCCTTGGAGTGACTGGAGAATCCTTTGGGGAAGCCAATTTATGTCCAAACAACAATAATGCAATTTTAAGCAACATGCAAAGAATTAGGGGAGCACGGCATGCATTTTTGTGTGTGTGTCTGTATGTGTGTGTATCTATAATATTTTATTGTGGTAAATTGCATAACAAAATTTACCATTTTAACCATTTTAAGTGTTCAGTTCAGGAGCATTGAATCCATGCAGATATATTTTGTTTTTGTCGTGGCTTACTGCAGCATGGATTTGAGATGGCTGACTTACACATAGAAGGTGATTAATAATCGTGGAACTAAGAGTTAACTGTGCAAGGGTTTAGAAATACAGTCAATGAGCAGTCTTTGTAAAAATTAATGTAGATATAAATGTTTACATTTCAGCATCATGTAATCTTAGAACTAGAAGTGACTTGAAATATTTAGCTTAACTCCTATTATAGGTAGGAAAAAATGAATAGATTTCTTAGCTAATTAGAAGCCAGACAACACTATTACTCAGTGACAGAGATAGGGACTATTACCTAAGTCTCCTAATTGCCTTCTGTGTTTGTTTTAACCTACACCGTGCCACTGTGATAACTTTAAAATCGAATTCTCACTTAAACTAAAAGCATTAAACTCTCTTAAATTTTTACCATAGACTTTAAATTTTACATACTTCTAATGTTAAAACAGTGTTAGTAATTTAAAAATAATTTTTGTTTTAGACAGTCTTACTCTTTTGCCCAGGCGTGACTGCAGTGGCACGGTCATAGCTCACTGCAATCTCAAACTCCTGGGCACAAGGGATCCGCCTGCCTCATCCTCCCAACTAGCTGCGACTACAGGTGCATACCACTGTTGATAAGGATTCTTAATTTTACATTTCACATGTAAATGTAAGCAACAAATATACAAAGTTTTAAAAGTTATGAAATTATTTTCTGTGACATGGTTCCATGGGAAAAAATGAAAAAAGGAATAATTTCTTAGATTAGCTGTGCTAGGGAAAGTATTACAACACAAAAGGGAGGCCAACAATATTAAAACTACTTGGTAATCTGAAATATGTGATGATTTAAACAGCCTATTATTTTTATTTAAGCTAAAATTTACTACCCAGGTCACATTCTCTGTTCAGGGGAAAAAAAAGTAATAGGACATGGATCATACTTATCAGATGGAAGCACACTTGAAAAACTTTTAATGGAAACACAGATTGATTCAGATGGGTTGTACTGGGTCACTCTATACAAATGTGTTTAGGGAATCCTAAATATAGTTCTCCTCAAGTTATCATCTAATTTACATTAACAATAAAAAAGAAAAGAGTTAGAGATTAGAGTCCATTTAAGAGGTCAGAGTCCTTAAAAATAACTGAATTGAATCCTTAGTTATGTGGGTACCTTTTTAAATTTTTCATAAAGATTTTAAAGGTCTTTAAGAAGTAGAAATGATCAAAAATTTAGAAATAGTTTATATTAACAATACATAGAAAGTGTTACCTTCTTTTTTTCTTAAAGATAAGATGTTACAGGAAAAATTCTAGAAAAGCTAACAACTATTTTTTTTTCATTTTCTGTGCTTTTGAAACAGATATTCAGATAATATGGGCCCTCTTTTTCCTTAAATTTCAAGTGAAATGAGACAGGAACTATATATCCAGGGAAAGGGCCAGAAATCTTTATTTTATGAGTCACATTTTTTATTGCCTTCCATTGTGTATTTCCCTTTTGTCCTTCCTTAATATTTGTAAACTGTTTGCAAATTCAAACTTGTCCCTACAGTGTGATGGAAAATCAAAACGCAAGAGTTTTGTTTTGTTTTCCTTTCGCTGTTGTTTTCCATGTGTGTTAGAAGAAAAAGCCCACCCCTGCTTCCAAAAGATTCGAATGAAGTAGCAGTGGTAATCAAAGTAAGAGTGCCTAAGGAAAGGCAAAACTCCAGACGACAGAGTAAAAATTACTTGGTCACCACCCTTTTCTTCTTTAAGAAACCCCCTTGTAGAAATCATTCTCTTGTATGCGCTATGAAGATAATTTTGAGAACAGGGTTCTTAAAGTTAAGAACACAGAAGAGTTGTCAGCTATAGTGATTACAGTAGCTGCTTTTTAGAATGTCAGCTCAGTCCACATCCACTTGACGGAGAATTCCTCCTACTCCCAGAGATATCTCTGAAACCATGTTGACTCTGCTTAACATAGCTCTTCCAGTAAACTATGATTAGATCACTGATAGACCATATCCAGGTTTAACCAATCAGATTTTCCTTCTAAGACTTTAGAAACAGATCATTGGAATTCTGATCAGTTGGCAGCCCTAGAGTGGGAAGGTGTTGTGATTCTATGGATTGGATAGCCATTTTCTGCCATGTGCACAAAGCTTCAGAAAAACTCTTTGGAACGAGAAAAGAATTTAATTCTTCCTGTTACTGGGAACATAATGGTTAGCAAAGCATACCTGGTCGCTGTTGTCATGGAACTTGTAGTTTGGTGAAACCAGTACAATGATAAGGTAAATTCGTAATACTTTAAACATAGGGCAGAGCAGACAATCTCTTCCCGAGTACTTCACACTTAAGCTGAGTTCTCACAAGTGTGTCAATGTTAACAGGACGGGGGAGGAGGGGGAAGATGTAAGGAGCCTTCCAGGGAGAGAGAATAACATAGATAAATAAATGTTCTAATGTGGGAGGGGGAAACTTTTGTAATTACCGCACGGCTAAACAGGCTATAGCAAAGAGATGGGGGAATAAGCAAGAGTGTGTAGACAGGTTGTGCTGAGTAACAAAATACTCCAAAAGCTTGTCAGTGGTCTACAAGAAGGTTTCTTTACCTCTCGTCCTACATGCTCAGCTTGGCTCTGCTCCACATCATCTTCACTCTGGACTCAGGCTGACTGAGCAATCTATCTGAAACATTGTCATTGTCATGGCAGAAGGAAAACTGGTAAAGCATGGCTTTTGAAGTGTAGGCTCACATTTTTTTTCTCTTTTCATCAGCCAAACCTTTGTCATGCCTGAGAGCAGCAAGGGGACACAGACAGCAGTACCACAATGAAGGGTACTGAATGTGGGTGAATAGTAGCCCAGTTCCACATTTAAGATTTTGAAAGCCAGGCAGGCTGGCTTATACCTGTAATCCCAGCAACTCAGGAGGCTAAAGGAGAAGGATCGTTTGAGGCTTGGAACTAGAGACTAGTCTTGGCAACACAGCAAGACCCTCTCTCAAAAAATAAAAATTTAAAAAGATTTTGATGTTTATCATAGCAGTAATGGAAATACCATTGAATGAATTTTTCATTTTAAACAAGTCACTCTGGCTGTAATGAGGAAAACAGTTTTGAAATGGTCAAGAGTCAATTGGGGAGAAAAATTAGGGGGGCATTTTAGTTTTCTAGGCAAAAAAGCGTGGGTAGTACTTTAAAGTGGTGTCATGGCAGTAGAAATGGAGAGAGGCCAATAGATTTAATAGATGGGAGAATCTAGTCATGTTCAAAGAGAAGCAGAGCTGAAAGAATATGTGGCCTCAGATGGCAGAGGAAACATAGCAGATTTGGTTCCCGATGTCTTAATAGTTGCTGGCTCCAGTCTTCCAGGAAGTCCAGCTACTCTATTCTTTGTTCTTGGGTTCCTTGTGTTCTCATTAATTTCCCTTCCTGCTTAAGCTTGTGTGTGCGTGTGTCTGTGTTTAAGCAAACAGTCATAACTAGGCTGTTAAGCCCAGGAGATAACCATCAGAGAAGGCATGACACCACAGTCCTGCCTACAGCTTACAAGTAGATAGGACCAGCAACACGGTTTAACTTCTTCCGATGGCTCCATCTCTACCCAGTCTGCTTATTGTTGCCAAAGGAATCTGACACCAGCAAATGTACAAATTATAAGCAATGAGTACATATTAGACCTCATATGAACATTCCCATAGTACTTTGTTTATACATCTATTTGGGCAATTTCTTCTCTGTGTAGTCATTGCATACGGTCTTGCTCTCACACTAAACTTCAAGCCACTAGAAAAGGCCGATGTGTCTTAGATAGCCTAGTATAGTATCTTATATAGTAGATATTTGTGTGTATATGTATGTGCATTTCTGTATGTATTATAGAAATATAGGCTGTTAGCTAGAAACTCCATGGCCCTCAGAAAATTAGGTAAGCTTGCTTGAAGGCCCAGTTTCATAACCTCTAAAGTCAGGAGTCTCTTTTCTCCTAGTCCAATTTTTGGACCCTGAAAGGTTATTCTCAAATACTTTGCTGCTTCTCTCTCCCTCCTCATATATTCCCACAACACTCCTCTGTCACCTTTGTTCTTTTATTATGCCTATATTGATATGGACCAGAAGAAGCTCAGCCCATAACTTGTAACCACCAAAACCCTCTGTCCTCAAGCATGTCATGAATTCATACCAAACATTTACGAGGTATCACCCTATAGGATCTGATGCCTTTCACCCCAATGTTGGGTCTATTGCTCTTTTTCCACCCTTGATACATTAACAAGCAAATCCTGCTCCTTTCCCTGCTATAGTTTGATCATACTCAGGTTTTTCTGATTCTTAGCTGTTATCCCAAATAAGATTATTTGGACATTTCTTCAAAATATATAAACTGTTTTTTTGGAAGCGGTATCAGAAAATACCATTTTTCTAACTTGGTACATAATGAATTGAATGAATGCCAAGGTTTTGAATTGTATGTATTTGAAGTAGTGAAAATGTTTTAGGCTGGGTGTGGTGGCTCACATCTGTAATCCCAGCACTTTGGGAGGCTGAGGCAGGCAGATCACTAGGTCAGACCAGCCTGGCCAACATGGTGAAACCCTGTCTTTACTAAAAATACAAAAGATAGCTGGGGTGGTGGCGGGAGCCTGTAGTTCTAGCTACTCGGGAGGCCGAGGCAGGAGAATCGCTTGAACCTGGGGGCGGAGGTTGCAGTGAGTGGAGATCATGCCACTGCACTCCCGCCTCATCTCAAAAAAAGTAAAAAAAAGTGTTTTAATTACTACTGAGAAGTTGGACTTAAAAAAAAATTTTTTTTTAAATTTTACTTTAAGTTCTGGGGTACATGTGCAGATCTTGCATGATTGTTGCATAGATATACACATGCCATGGTGGTTTGCTGCCTCCATCCCCCCATCACCTACATTAGGTACTTCTCCTAATGTTATCCCTCCCCAATCTCCCCACCCCTTGCTATCCCTCCCCTAGCCACCCACCCCACAACTGACCCCGAGTGTGTATTGTCCCTCTCCCTGTGTCCATGTGTTCTCATTGTTCACTTATGAGTGAGAACATGCTGTGTTTGGTTTTCTGTTCTTGTGTCAGCTTGTTGAGAATGATGGTTTCCAGATTCATCCATGTCTCTGCAAAGCACATGAACTCATCCTTTTTTATGGCTGCATAGTATTCCATGGTATATATGTGTCACATTTTCTTTATCCAGTCTATCATTGATGGGCATTTATGTTGGTTCCAAGTCTTTGCTATTGTAAATAGTGCCACAATGAACATACATGTGCATGTGTCTTTATAATAGATTGATTTATAATCCTTTGGGTATATATCCAATAATGGGATTGCTGGGTCAAATGGTATTTCTATTTCTAGATCCTTGAGGAATCGCCACACTGTCTTCCACAATGGTTGAACTAATTTACACTCCCACCAACAGTATAAAAGCATTTCTATTTCTCCACATCCTCTCCAGCATCTGTTGTCTCCAGGCTTCTGGGCCTTTCAAGTGAAATGTTGGTGCTGTGTGTGTTGTGGCGGGGGGCGGAGGAAAGTTTGGCTGGCCATGTCAAAATGGAAAAGGAATATAGGTACGAAAAGATTTACGTAATAAACCTGACCATTTTACTACTAGTGCTTCCTTTAGAAGAAGCATCTTTTGTAACTTAAAATAGCAATAAAAGTCAATAGATAAAAAGAATATTGACCATACCAAACATTTGAAAGAGTTTGATTAGGGGAGATGGACAACAGGGAGCTTGCTTTCCCTACCATCATTTCTTCAGCATCCAGCTATCATTCAATAATGTGTATGTACTATCTAAATTAGAGTAAAGCTAAACTTTTCTATCAAAAAGGACCCAAAACACTATGGCTTAAAGAATACTGAAATTTGCTTCTTATTACATACAATGACTGCACCAGGAACCCAGGTTTTTTCTATCTTACTGCTGTGCATTTTCTAACTTATTACCACCCGCTGTGGCATTATTCTCAGCTGCATGATTGAAGCTGGGTCAAGGAACTCCATGATCTACCTCATGTGAAGGAAAAAGGAGTGTGAAGGATCATATGTCCAATGTCTCAAGGCCCAGCTCAAAATTACGCATTTCTGTTCATACTCCATTGTGAGAATGTAGTCACTTGGCCATACCTAGCTTCAAATGAGGCTGAGAAATGTCATCTCTAACTGTGTAGTTACAGACCCCACTACAACTCTTCCTAAAGGAGAGGGACAGGGTGGATTTTGACAGACAATTCACAGTATCTACTTCATAGGTATTTTAGTCAATGATTTTTGCCATCGATAAAGCATTCGACTTCTCAGCATTTAAAATGTGAGCTTCAGAGCAAAGGTATTATTTGTATCAGTTATTTTTTTAAAAGACCGTAAATTCTTAGAACACTCCTTCCTAACTTGAACCTTAGAACCCAGCTACTGTTCTGTGAGAAGTAAAAACTTCATGGAGAAGCCATATATATAGGTGTTGTGGTCGATAGTCCCAGCTGAGCCTAGCCTTCAAATCATCCCAGCCAAGTCACCAGACAGGAGAGTAAAGACCAGTTTCCCTCTTGGTAAGGGATCTTCCATTCTCAGCTCTTCCAGCCTCCATCAGTTCAAGTTGCTTCCAGCTGTTGGAGGCATCCTATCTGAGGCCCTAGACATCATGGAAAGAGACGAACAATCCCCACTATGCCCTATACAAACTCCCATAACATAGAATTTGTAAGCATAATAAAATGGTTGCTTGGTTTGGTTGAGGGTAGCGGGAACAGAATGATAGATATACATGGTAATAAATACATGGCAATATTTAACTAGAACATACATATCAAGCCAGATATTTAAATAGCCCGTCTTCTCAAACTTCCCATTGTTAGAATTTTTTTGAAATATTTAAATTTTCGGCCGGGCGCGGTGGCTCACGCCTGTAATCCAAGCACTTTGGAGGCCAAGGCGGGCGGATCACCTGAGGTCGGGAGTTCAAGACCAGCCTGACCAACATGGTGAAACCCCGTCTTTAAATAAATAAATACATACATACATACAAAAAAAATAAAAAAATAGGAAAAAAAGAGAAATATTTAAATTATCTAAAGTGAGTGATTAAAAACAGTTTAGCTTGGCTGGGAGAGGTGGCTTATGCCTGCCATCCCAGCACTTTGGGACAGCAAAGCAGGCAGATCACCTGAAGTCAGCCTGGCCAATATGGTGAAACCCTGTCTCTACTAAAAATACGAAAAAAAAAAATGGCATGATGACACGTCTGTAGTCCTAGCTACTTGGGAGGCTGAGCCAGGAGAATCACTTGAACCTGGGAGGTAGAGGTAGCCATGAACTGAGATCACACCACTGCACCCCTACCTGGAAGACATGAGAATCCGTCTCAAAAAAAAAAAAAGTTTAGCTTTTATAATTCATTCACTCATTTGACAAAATTTATGGAGTATCTAAAATTTACTGGGGTTATATCTGCATACACATTAGGACTCAATTATATTCCTTCCTGTGTTTCCCATGAAGATTTTGAATTTCTTGAGTGAAAACAATATATATTACTTCTGTAATCTCCACAGCATCCAGTAATATATAAAGCTTAATATGAATGGAAAGCTCTTGATAAGAACTTGTTTGATGATTTTTAAAATTTATAATAGAGGTGTGTATATGTACTCATTCTTTATGTGCATGCATACCACTTATTCAGGTGTGGCTGAAAAGATGTGTATTTTCCAATTAAAAATAAGAACTGCTAGTTATAAGTACCTATGAAACATAAATATGATTTTAAAATATGTCACTTTATAAAGATTCTTATGAAGGGTTTCCTATTAAAGATGCTATTTTGGAAAAGAGTACTACAGTCATTTGCATATTTATTTTTATATGCTGGTAATTCACATGATCTGTGTATTGCTTTTACAGTTTAACTGTAAGCCTCTTGCCAAATGAAATTTTATTTTTAAAGTATCTTATCACCACACAAACATACGCAAGCAGTTTGAATTGTATTAAATATAAGATCCGCATTTCAATCACTGTACTTTGTTGCCTATCACAACTAGAACTTCCTAAAATTCTCCTTTATTAGAGCAAAATGTGGCTGATTCAAATATCATGCTTCAGCTGCTTTCATCATTTGAATGAGATAAGCTCCCAGCAAGATGTATTCAAGAAACTGTGGTTCAAACTGTGTTATCCTGCTATAAAGCAATCAGCTAAACATTTCTGAAGCAATTTAGACAGCTGTGACTTACTTGCAAACAATGTGGACACTTAATCTATTGACTTGAAATTGGGGCTGTAGAGAAATATTCAAGACTTTTCTCATGAATTCACTTGCTTCAGAGAAGGATACTTTCTATTTTCTTATGAGCTAAGAATGGAAAGCTAAGAACTATTGGCTGTATTAAAACAAAGAAAAAATGATAAACTTGATGAGTTTGTATTAAATATGAAGTATTGTACATACAATGATATTTTATCACCTATTGTAGGTATAAATATATTTTAAGGGCTTTAACCCAAAAGAATAGGAGTTGCTTTTAGATTTATTCTGGGTTATATTTGTCTTACCATAAATTCTTCATATATATATATCTTATTAACATCATTTTTTCATTGTTTTCTCATGCTGATAAACTCTGTATTTGGAGTAATTATTTGCCTAAAACATGCATGTCATCTAGACAAGGTCAACATTCCAAAAATATTTTTTGTACTGAGTTAATAAAATGCCACATTAGTCATCTGTCCTAGAATCTTTAATACTGATCAAACCATGTTTAAATTTGAAATTCACTGTTTATAATATATTGATATGTGAATAAAGATAAACAAAAATAGACACAGGTTTATCAAAATAAGGGAAAGTAAATGCTCATTTTTATTTTTTAAGTCAGTTATTTTTAAAGATATTATTTAGGCTATGACTAATATGCCAAAACTCACCATTGTAGACATCATGTGTGTGTGACTGTACAATGTTAAAATTCACTTAGGTTTGTTTAAAATAACTGTTGATTAGCCAGATGATTTTTTAATATTTTAACCACTTGGTTTGGCATTATGTGAGTAGTACAGTAATAGAATAATAAAGCAAATAATTTTTTGTAGACTGTTATTTAAGACATTTTTCATTAACTCAATTTTTCACTTTGGAACTATCTTTTTGAAACCATTAACCTTCAAATGCATTTTTCTCTTCTCACTGATTCATGATGTAGGGTAACATTTTAGTTATGGCAGCTCTGAATGAATCATTTTTCATTAGCACTTGTTTTACTTACCCTAGGTACCATGCTGAAAGTTGATCTCAATTTGGGCCTTCTATCACTTAAATACTGAAAGAATTTAAATTTCTTAGCTATAATGATAAACTCAACTTATTTGTTTTTCTTTGAAAGGTAAATGAGGCCAGAAGCTATAAAGACTTTTATGAAAATACAAAGCTTACTTAAAGTGTTAGATTTGATTTGTTATCAGTATGCAGTGTATATGGGACGTCCTTTGCCTAAGGCAGTATTAATGGATGAAAGGCAGGACATTACTGGCAGAGATTGGAAGTGTAATGATGGAGATTTTCTATATATTCATTCCCTCTACACTTGCTGTGATATTGATGTGGTCTCTTTGATGGATATAGCTTGTAAACAAATTGTAGTTACATCTATAATTGACAAATTATGTTTTTCAGCATACCATCATTTTTTTTCTTCTGCTCTCCTCTACTTAGCTCCTTCTCTATCCCATGTGGTTAGAAATTACTTTGCGTAGATTGGTGAAGATATGTACAATAAAGGTCTGCATTGAAAATGAAGAAAAAAAAAGATCAAAGGTAATATTCCGCAAGCTACAGCATTCACTCTTTTTAGGGTTTGGATTTTTTTTTTTATATGCTTCTTAAATCTGTAATTCTTATGTGTTTTGAACCGAACTCTTACTCCCAAAACAATTCTAACTTTAATATCTTCCCTCAATAATCCATATCTGCCTTATCAATACAGTCTTAAAATTCTCCCTTTTGTCAAATCTATATACAATTATTCATGGGTGACTGTTTCCAGGACCACCCTCTTGTACCCAAATCCACAGATGCTCAAATTCCTTGGGTAAAATGACATAGTATTTGCATATAGCCTACCCTGTATATTTAAAGTCATCTCTAGATTACTTAGAATACCTAATAAAATGTAAATGCTGTGTAAATAGTTGTCATACTATACCATTTAGGGAATACTGACAATTAAAAATGTCTGTACATGTTCAGTACAGATGCAACCATCCATTTTTAAAATATGTTTTCAATCTGATGTTGGTTGAATTCACAGATAGGGAATTCATGGGTACAGAGGGCTGACTGTATTTCAATCAAACAAATTTAAGTCAGCTCTCCACTATCAACTTTGAAAATAGAATAGCTGGGTTTTACATTTAGCAGTTGAAAATAAGGGAAATAATTTTCAGATATATGTATGTATTAGATTAATTTGATGACTTCAAGTCTCTGTCCAGCAACTGTCAATTTATTTACATGTAATCCAAATCTAATTTTCTTTTTTTTTTTTTTAAGACAGAGTCTCGCTCTGTCGCCAGGCACCAGGCTGGAGTGCAGTGGCGCCATCTCGGCTCACTGCAACCTCCGCCTCCCGGGTTCAAGCAATATTCCTGCCTCAGCCTCCCGAGTAGCTGAGACTACAGGCGTGTGCCACCACGCCCAGCTAATTTTTGTATTTTTTAGCGGAGACGGGGTTTCACCATGTTGGCCAGGATGGTCTCGATTTCTTGACCTCGCGATCCGCCCGCCTCGGCCTCCCAAACTGCTGGGATTACAGGCGTGAGCCACTGCGACCGGCCTCTAATTTTCTTAAGTATCAAGCGAGTGCATTAGAGTCTTATTTGTTTCAAATTCGAATTGTCTTGTGGATCAGCCAAGGTACAGAAAATAAAATACGATAAGCCGAAGTACAGAAAATTTTTTATTTAATTTCAGGCAGGCAGGCAGGCAAGAGTATTAAGATTTGAGCTCTAGTTTTAGGTCAAATCGCCCCTACAATTCTACTGTTATCAGTTTTGCCAGACTATTGCACTGTTTGGTATATCTCTGTTTCCATTAAACAGATTGGCATCTGTTTAATGAGACCACAAACAGTAAAACAGTAAAGAACAAAGAGATTAAAAAAAAAAAAAACCAGTAGAATTTAGAAGTTAAATAAAACACATTCAATTTTACCTCTTTCCAGAGGAGCCTATACCAGCTCTAAGTTCAGCTGCCTGAGACCAAAGTGATGATTCTGTCTACCTATTTGCCTCGGTCAGTATACATATTGTGCCCAACCATTACATAAGACTAAAGACAACTTGTATGTGGGGTGTGTGTGTGTGTGTTTGTGTGGGTCAAATGTATGTCTTATGTCAATAATAATAATATAGTAAACATTTATGCCAAATACTGTTCTAAATGCTTTATAGTTTATCCTCCCAACGGCCCTATTAAGTAAGTAGTGTTAGTACTTATCTTTTATAGGTGAGGACTGACACTTAGCAGGGTTAAGTGAACTGCCCATGGCTTCACAGATGCAGCAGGCAGAACCAGAACTCAAAATTGTCAGGCTCCAGAGGCTATGTTCTCTCAATGCCAACACTCACGTATGCATCTATGAACTCTGAAATCCATTGATTAATAGGTTGAGGCAGAACAAAATAAACAAAATAAAATTATATTTTATTTGATCCCTAGTCTATTCAAATCTGTATAATAGATAGAATATATATATTTTATGTATAAAAATTGTATGTTAAAAAAATTTTCTAAAAACTCTTCCAAAGTGAATGTAGTATTTTATATTACTCAATATACTCAAAGGAATTAGGAGATCATTATTACCATTTTATCCCTACCTGTTCACTTCAAATCATGTGCTTAAGTAGGAATACCACAGATATGTTCTGCTGGAATGAAAAGGACATATAAAAGGCATATTTTCATATCCCCAGTGCCCTACTTTTGAAATACACTGTTTATTACTGTGATGTTTTCCTAATTACTCATTTCTAATTACTTTCACAAGTCATTATTAATAATGACATCTTATTCCTTATTCAGTTAAACATTTGCATAATGTTCTTTATACAGTTAAGCATTTGCATAGGTATTTTGGATTACACAATGTACTAGACCCTTTAACACGCTATGTGAAAAGACATATCTCATTTGTCTAACTTAAAACTAAAATACAGAAAATTCAGAAATGATCTTGAAATTCTTTAAAAAACATACTGTGAATAGATTTAAGGAAAAAACTGTTATGTGAAGACTGTGCATTCATTCAGTATTATTTGGTGCTTTTAAATTTTAATATACTTCACACTAGATTTAGTTTATAACAAACACTATGACAAAGTTAAGAGCAGCTTTCTGTTAATAAAATATTCTCACTCTGTATATTTAAATTTCTTAATTGAACTAATCCAATTCTGAAATTCAAATTCAAACCAAGTATCCCTGGGTGTTTTGTGTCTCAATTGTAGGCAATAAATGATCACCAGTTCAAGGCAATAATTATATATCTTCCATCTACATATGTAAGATTAATAGGTAGGAACAGAAGAAAAGACAGCTTCACGCATCTTTGAATCTCAGCACCTCCCTTAGTGATCCTGTCTACTCTTCCAGCTTCCACTAACCCCCAGATTTAGAATTCTATCCTTGACCTCTCTTGTTATCTTCAGCCTCACATTGAATAGTCTGCAATTTCTCCTTATATATTTCACTTTCACTTGAAACTCAAATTATTTAGAGCTGAACACATCTCCTTTAAACAAGTCTCCCCTTTCAAGTTTGCTTATTTCTATGAAAAGTATCTTCATTCTTCTAGTTATCCAGACCCAAAATAATTAAGTGATTTTTGACTCCTATCTCTACTTTTTTCTCACATCACCCATTGTCGATTGCAAGTCTTATCTGTTTATTACTTTATTAATGTTTCTTACATCCATCCCTTATTTTTTCCACTGCCATATCCCCAGTTAGGTCCTCAATAGATTTCATAGGCTCATAATGTACTAAGTATTCTCCCAAATCACTTAGGATATTTGGATGAGTTATTCCTACAAAATCAATTACACTATTTTCTGCTGCTGGTACCTGCTTACTGTTGACAACATAAAATTCTTCAGCAAGTTCTCTACAGCATTTTTTTTTCATGTCTGGTTTTCTTTTTTTTCCAGTCATTTGGAGCTAGCAGTTACACCAATCTAGATTCCCTCTGTTTTTCCTCTTCACTACAAATCACATAGCAGAGACTACCTCTCTGGCAATACAACTGATTTGTAATTCTCTCTTAGCCTTAGATTTCCTTTGTTTGCAGCTCACGCCTTCTGAATTACCAGAGAAGTAAGCCATGATCTCAGACATAGAGAATTCTCTCTTCCCACCCACAATTCCTAATCCTCTAAACCTAACTTAGTCTTGTCTTCCTAATCATAAGACGGAACATCCTTTCCCGAGACTACTGACATATACTAAAGTTCACACAGGGCCCCAGTTGACCAACAAATTAATCTCATTGAGTACTTCACATGAATGGTGAAATAAATCATTTGCATGTTTAGTGATGACAATAAGTCTTTACTCCCTATCCCATTCAAAGCTTTACCATAATGTCTATCTGCATTGGGGTTATACTTTCAATATCTGTTGTTCCTACACATAAAGGATGAAGTTCAAATGTGTGACACATTCATGAGTGTACTTAAATTGGCTTCACATTATGTGAATTAATCTGTAGTTCTGAGCCTTTTTTCTGATTCTATAAAGCATTCATGAATGTGTGTGAGTGTGTGTTTGTGTGTGTGTGTGTGTGAGAGAGAGAGAGAGGGAGAGAGAAAGAGAGAGAGAGAGAGAGAGAGAGAGAGAATGAGAATGATGTCATCATTGGGATGACCCTAAATCTTCTCTTAAAAAGAAGAGCACTATTAAAAAATGTTAGAAGCACAACTATTTCTAGGAAGAAATTACTTAGGATATACCTCATATTCTTCACAGCAGGTAGATACACTATTGTCCTGTGACCATGGAGTTGAGAACATTGTGAAAAAAGATGAGTTTACCTTAATTTTTTTCAAAAGCTTTACAAGAAAGGAGAGGTTAGACTTCTAACTTGACCTTACAAGGGTACATTTAAATAGAAGTCCCCCTTCTTTTCATCAGAGACTATACTTGGAAAGTCTCCATAAGGTAGTTGGATTATGTATATGAGAGAAATGCAGGCTATAAGAAAAACAACACTGTAAGCTTGAGGATAAATGACAACTCAGACCGAACTCTGTCTGGGAGATATTAAGGGAAGATAGGGACTCCAGAACATAGTAGAGCCCTGCGATAGCCTGAATGTTTGTTCCCCTCCCTGCCAAATTCAAATGTTGAAATTCTAACCCTCAAGGTGATGGTAGTAGAAGGTGGGGTGTTTGGGAGATGATTAGGTCATGAAAGTAGTCCCCTCATGAATAGGGTTAGTGCCCTAATAAGCCCAAGAAAGACCTGTCATGTCATCCACCATGTGAGAACATATTGAGAGGGGGCCATTTATGAACCAGAAAATTGGCCTTCACCAGACACTGAACCTACTGCCACCTTGATCTTGAACTTCCCAGCCTCCAGAACTTTGAGAAATTAATTTCTTTTGTTGGGAGTACCTGGTTTATAATATTTTGTGTTAGCAGCCTGAGTAGACTGAGACAAGCTTTATCTCAGAAATGCAGTTGCTACGTGGGATGGAATTCAGTGCTACGGATAGCAGAGCAAAAAGACAGAAGGAACCTGGATCCCTGATGATTGTGGACACTACCAACCCAGGACTACCTACCTCCACACAAAACTGATAAGTTCAGGGAAGTGGTAGCTTCAGCACACCAGACCCAGGGATCAGCAAGGCTCTTTCTGTCTTTCAGGTCTTGCTTGCCTCTGCTTCTCCTGGCATGTTAGCTTCTGTCTCTCCTGAATAGAATCTACCTGGTGGGAAAATTGCCAGCATCAACTTCTCATTTGGCATTTCACATGAATAGTGGCAATAACTGCATGCTTCAGGCTTCGTACTTGGAGCTTGTGATCCTAAAGGAATACCAGTATTCTCCTCCCTTATACTTCTGGCTGAAAAGTTCTGAGTCCTTGGATTGGCCTGGGACAGGTACATGCTCATCCCTGAACTAATATCAGTGGACTTTAAGATCAGTTGTGTAGGGGAATTATTTCCTGAAGGAACTAGGGGGAGGCAGACAAAAACTATACTTTCCATAATCCATTGCATCTCCTGTATTGCAATTATCTTTTTAGTTCTCCATCTCCTCTACTGCTTTGTAGGGCCTTGAGGGCAAAGAGTGTGCCTTATTAATTTTGTACCCACCCACCAAGACTAGGACCTGGCATATAGTAGACTTTCAGCAAATAGTTGCTGAAGAAAAAAATGAACAAACAAATCCAGGCAAATAATTGACATAGGAGTGGGTTAGAAACCCATGACAAAACTACAAGCAATAGGTAAAAAGTACCAGCAATAAGTAATGACATTAGACCACTAAGCTAGCCTCAGGTCTGGGAGTTTTATACAGCTCTGGCAGAGACAGGAACTTACTGTAATGTAACCAGTTTAGGCTGAATAAATGTGTAATTGGCAAATAAACTTGTATGCGTAGTCAAGCAAGTATGTTTTTGCAAGTAGTTCCTGAAAGTCTTTTACAATTTGTTATTTAATCTTGTTAAAATTTTTAAAATGTCATATTTGCAAATGTGGGTCAGGATGATAGAAATGTAAACCACTATCAGAGAAATCAGCTTGACTGACACCAGTGATAAGGGATAATTTTATATTCAGAATGCTTGGGGTACTACAAAATCATTTCATTGTAGACAAGTCTCGGTTTTATTAACACATTCCCAAAGCATTGGCTCAGGTAGGACCATGTAATTTAATAAGATAATTGTGCCAACATAAGACAAGATAAAAAAAAAGGAACATGAATAAGGTTCAAAATTGGCTTGTTTGGAAAATCGAGATGAGATAGCATGGGAGGGAGACTTGTGGTAAGAATTGCTGTATACATTTATATAGAAGGATGAGAAACATTCCATAGAGAATTAGCCACAGGATCGCTTTTGAGGAAAGAAGCCAGACAGGGGCCATCAGTGTTAATTTTAGGAAGAAATCATTTGTTGAGGAGGTGAGCAGAATGAAATACAGTCTTGTGAAAAGGTTAGAGGTAAAGTGAGTGAAAGATTTGCTTTAGAGATTCGATTTTATGTTCAAATTTTGAGTAATATCTCTATTCTATCATATATGGACTATTCTGGCATTTGTTAAACGAGTGCACCTTCTTACTCAATTCTTAAGTATTTGGTTTATTTTAAGGATTAAGAAACTTAAGATGCACTGAGCTTATTTTTTTAAAAATGTTATTTAAAGTTCAGGGGTACATGTGCAGGTTTGTTATTTAGGTAAACTTGTGTCATGGGGATTTTTTTGTACAGATTATTTCATCACCCAGGTATTAAGCCTAATACACATTCGTTATTTTTCCTGATCTTCTTTCTCCTCCCCCCTCCAATGAGTCCCAGTGTGTGTTGTTCCCCTGTATCTGTCCATGTATTGTCATCTTTCTCCACCCACTTATAAGTAAGAACATGTGATATTTGACTTTCTGTTCCTGTGTTAGTTTGCTAAGGATAATGGCCTCTAGTTCCATCCATGTCCTGACAAAGGATATGATCTTGTTCTTTTTATGGCTGCAAAATATTTAATGGTGTATATGTACCACATTTTCTTTATCCAGTCTATTATTGATGGACATTTAGGTTCATTCCATGTTTTTGCTATTGTAAATAGTGCTGCAATGAACATATGTGTGCATATGTCTTTATAACAGAACCATTATAGCCCTTTGGGTACATACCCAGTAATGGGATTGCTGGGTTGAAAGGTATTTCTCTCTTTAGGTCTTTGAAGAATGGTCACACTGTCTTCCACAACAGTTGAACTAATTTACACTACCACTAATGGCCAAGATGGCCAACTAGAAGCCGCAAGTATGTGTGGCTCTAATGGAGAGGAACAGAAGGGGTGAGTAAATACAGCACCTTTAACTGAACCATCATTATTTTTTAGAATAGCCTCAAACTCCATCATATGCATATGTCATAACTTGTCTTCTGTTGGTAGACATTTGTTTTGATTTTATTATTCTGATGTTATAAATAATATTAAAAACATGCACAATTTTAAGTTTGATGTTCATAGAGGTTTAACAGTTTACATTCTCCATCAACTATGCATTAGTGTCTGCCTATGACTTCACCAGTAGAGTTTATGAAACTCTTAGATTATTTCATTATTTGATAAGTGAAAAATGGTACACAGTAAATCCTCACAACCTCATCAATAAGTTCTTGGCAACTTTTATTTTAGGCAAAATGACACATAATGAACAAAACCAATTTTACCCTAGGCTAATTGATATAAACAAGTGTTAAGTTCTTTTTTTATATATATATTTTATTGAGTTTTAGGTTTTGGGGTACATGTGAAGAACATGCAAGATTGTTGCATAAGTACATACACGGCAATGTGGTTTGCTGCCTTCCTCCCCATCACCTATATCTGACATTTCTCCCCGTGTTATCCCTCCCTAACTCCCCACCCCCCGCTGTCCCTCCCCTAGTTCCCCTGCACAGACCCCAGTGTGTGATGCTTCCCTCCCTGTGTCCATGTGTTCTCATTGTTCAACACTCTCCTATGAGTGTGACTCTAGATTTTTACTACTCAAAATTGAGTCAATTGACCAATAACATTAGCTTCAGCTGGGAAATATTTAAAATACAGACTCTTAAGCCCCAGCTTAGGCTCACTAACTCCAAATCTGATTTTTAACCAGATCTATGTATGCACATGAATGTTTGACAAACACTGCAAGGAGCAGATAGGTTATGTGATTCTGCTCTGATAGTGCCTAAGATGATAGCAGGCAAGCCTTTGGCTCAATTCAGTGAGATTTTTTTGTCTGCTTTGTAGGTCTGCATAACCTAACTCCTGGGGATACAATCGATTTGGAATCAACGCAATAATGTACTAGGAGTTTTCAGAGAAATCTACTTTTTTACACAATCAAATTAGTACAGCCAGTATCTATAGGACACAGTGTGGTGGGATGAAGATTAACACAGAAATTATTCTTACATAATTTTTTCTAGTTGAAAGAAATAGACTGTGCTTGATTTCAGTTTGACAAGCTATTCTTTTTTCTTCTCTTGTCACCCAGGCTGGAGTGCAATGGTGTGATCTTTGCTCCCTGCAACCTCCCTTTCCCAGGTTCAAGTGATTTTCCTGTCTCAGCTTTCCGATTAGCTGTGATTACAGGTGTGCACCACCATGCCCAGCTAATTTTTGTATTTTTAGCAGAGACGGGTTTTCTCCATGTTGGCCAGGCTGGTTTCGAACTCCTGACATCAGGTGATCTGCCAGCCTCAGCCTCCCAAAGTGCTGGAATTACAGGCATGAGCCACCGCACCCGGTCTGAGAAGCTATTCTTGTAAAAACCATTGCGTATTCATTCAAGCATACATTTTAACTTGCTTTATTTCTTTTACATGATAGAGAATGTTGCTAAAGTGGCTGATGACCATGCCTCTCTCTCTCAAGTGTAGATAACTTCTCTTTCCACAGCATCATTACACAAATTAATGTTTATTGGTCACATTCATATTAATATGTGATATATTAATATGAATATATGGTATATATGATAATATATGATATATTAATATATGTATGGGTTTTAAAAATAGATTAGCATCCTGTAACAACTTGATTTCTTATTACATAGATTTGGATATCAGGCTGGAGCACTTAATTCTAACACAAGGAAGGGTCCACTGGTCCACCTGTTTCAAGGCATGCACTTTGAAGAGAAAAAAATGAAGCCTTCTTCCAGAGAAAATAAAAGAATAGTTTACAATTTTTCCTTTGATCACTTCAGTGATTTCTTTCTTTGAATATCATGCTATTTTATATTCTTTGCTGTACTTTATTTCATTTCTATGTTTCTATTCTTCTTCTTATTTAGAGAACTGGTCTATTGAAAGAGGAGGTTAAAGAAAAAGAGAAGAGGAAAAATAACCAATGCATGGCAACCTTAGAACAGTGGCTGTCAAATGTGGCTGCATATTGGAATCAATTTAGAAATTTTAAAAGTCCTTGTGCTGGCTGGGAGCCATGTCTCATGCCTGTAATCCCAGCACTTTGGGAGTTTGAGACCAGCCTGGCCAATATGATGAAACTCTGTCTCTACCAAAAATACAAAAATTAGCTGGGCATGGTGGCTGGTGCCTGTAATCTCAGTATTAGGGAGGCTGAGGCAGGAGTTTCACTTGAACCTGGGAGATGGATGTTGCAGTGAGTGAGATCTGGCCACTGCACTCCAGCCTGGGTGACAGAGAGAGACTCCGTCTCAAAAAAAAAAAAAAACAAAACAAAACAAAAAAAAAAACAAAAAGAAACGCTTGTGCCCAGACCCACTTTCCACAAATTCTAATGCTATTGGTCTGGGATGGGACATAGTATCAATATTTTTAAGAGCTCCCTTTAAAAAATCTTTAACCTTAAAGATAAGAATTATGCAACTTGAATGTGGAAATTGACACTATGTGGAAACTAAACATGTTTCATGATTCCTATGTGGATGTGGCTGATAGAAAATCCAAGACCCCTGAAAAGAATATGTCTATTTCCAAGGTTATGTATGTTCATGCATCTATATGAATAATAAATTGACTTTGAATATAGTACATGCCTGTTGCACTGTAATTCTGAATAATAAATGGACTTTGAAACTGTAGCACCGTTGTTGTCAGGCCCAGCACCACACTAATATGATTTGAGGAAATAGTATTGGTAGCCGTTTAGGAGAGAAAGTATTTCTGGCCATTGTGTGATCTATTGCATTTACAGAAGTGATTTAGTAAAATAATTGTTATTCTAAAAAGATATCAATATTCAGTTTAACTGGCAAGAATGTCAAAAATAAAGCCTACTTACAGACTGAATTAGGACAGATTCAGTTAGAGAGAAGGACCAATTAAAATGTGCTTTCTTCTCAGGTGTTTGCTTCCTGTCCAGATAGAGTACACCTAAAACCACCCAACTCACACACAATAAGGAAGCTAGAGAAAAAGGTTTTATGAAGCCACTACTGAAAAGTAAGTTTTCTCAAGAGGCTATAAGCGCTAAATCTTAGACTTGCCAATCAGATTGCCTGAGTTCAAATCTCATTCAAACCTCTATAGATTTTTTGTCTTGAAGTTACTACCTTGATCTACCTTGATGCTTTGATTTCCTTCTTGTGGGAGGATTGATGGAGAATCTTTATGAAGTGCCTGGCACATTAATAAATATTAGATATTGTTATTATCAAGTTTGTATCTCAAGTGAATCAAAGCTCCTTAGTTCAGCAAGGGTGTGCAGTATTAGCAGACCAAAGTTGCTTTATAAAATGTGTCTTTAAGTGTTTGGTTATTCCCTAAAAGCTTTAGATTTTAAAAAACAAGTTTTATATTACGCTTCCTCTTTGGAATCTAGTTGCAAAATGGTCATCCATCATAACACCAATGGAAGAGCAAACTTCCAGAAATCTAAATCAGTAAATCTGAAATATCCTCATCAATCTACACAGCCGCTTGCCTATGGATGGAAAACAAAATGTCTGTAGTGTAAAAGTGAGCAACTATAAGGCTAACTTTATAGTCAAGTTGATTGCAAAACTAATTTTCATAAAAGGAACTCCATTCCTTCACTGGCTTTTATTTCATAACTTTGAAAGATCAGATACTTTTCAGAGAGAGTGATTTTTCACAGTTTCAAAGAAGCAGGCTGGAAAAAGGAATAAATTAATTCCAAAAAAATATTCCCTTCCTTTCTACACCCACCCCTCTGCTCATCAAAAAAGCCACAGGCACTAAAATTCATTAACATTTCTATGAACATAAATGTGAAATATTCATTTTCATTAAGTAGTCTACTGAATATGGCAAAATCAAATTTATCTAAGGAGATATCCAATGCTGCTAATTTCCTTGACAATGGGGACATAAAGCAAGGGAAGTCATGAATCATTCATGAAGTTCAATTTACTTCTGCTATTTTTGGTGTTTCGCATCCATGAATAGAAAGTGTGCAGCATGTTGTAGATGCTGGTTTTACATTATTTCAGATCAGGACTAATAATTTGGCAGGGAGCAATAACGTAAGAATGGTTTAAAGGCTTTTGCTTGTAATTGTCCTATATTTCATATTTTCCTTGTGAGTATTTACAGGTTTATATATTCATATTTTTTCCTATATTTTAATTTCCTTTATAAATCAAGATCACTTTAGAATTAATATTTTAGACAGGCACAGAAAGCAATGTATTAGTGATGTAACTAAATTTAATAAACTCCTAGTGGTCTAGATTTTGAGGCTAAAGGAGACCTTGACGTTTATAAAATTAAACTAGCCTTTTAATAGTAAGGTCTTCTATATTATTTCTGGTTTGTGGCCATTTCTAATTTGCTGAAGTGTCTCTGTGGTAGGGAAAGTTCTTTCTTAAGCAGGGACCCATTTCATGAATGAACCTGCTGCTCATTGGAGAGTCTCTTAATTTCTAAATGCACCTTCCTGTAGCTTCTATTGTCTGCTTGTTGCTGCTGTATCACCAGCATTTAGTGGTACATGGAGCCATGTGTTGCTACTTAAGAAGTGCAAGTTGAATTAAATGGAATTGAATGGGTCCAAATCTAGCATTTCTGGATGTGATGGTTAATTTTATGTGTTAGCTTGTCTGGAACATGAGGTATCTAGTAGTCAAACATTATTCTGTGTGTTCCTGTGAGGGTGTTATTTGGAGGAGATTAACATTTAAATCAGTAGACTGAATAAAGCATCTTGCCCCCAACTCCCAGTGTGGGTGGGCCTCATCTAGTCAGTTGAAGGCCTGGGTAGAACAAATAAACTGAACTTCCCTTGAGTAAGAGAGAACTCCTCCTGTCTGACTACCCCGAAACTGGTACCTCAGGTTTTTTCCTGCCTTTGGTCTCAAATAGAAATATCAGTACTTCCTGGGACTTGAGTCTGTTAGGTCTTCAGACTGGAGCTATGCTATCAGTTCTGGTTCTCAAGCCTTTGGACTGGGAGTGGAAATACACCATTGGCTCTCTAGTTGGCTGACTCACTCTGTAGATCTTAAGATTGTCAGCCTCCATAATTGTGTGAGCCAATTCCTTATAAAAAGTCTTTCTCTCTCTATCTTCCCTCTCTCTCTCTCTATATATATATGTATATATAGTTCTTAACTGTACTTTATCTCTCTCTATCTCTCTCTATATATACCTTATATATATGTACTGGTATATAATATATACATTTATGTATATGTAATGGTATTAGTAGCCAGGTATCATATAAATACAACATATCTATATATAGAGATAAAATATATATAGATAGATTTTATATATATATTATATACCAATATTTATATATATGTAGGATATATATAGAGACAGAGAGCAAGAGAGAGAGGGAATAGTATTGCGACGCGTTTATAATAGAAAGGATTCTATTCTATATATATATATATATATATATATATAAATGTATATATTTCTAAAAATATGTAAATACATATTCTTTATATACTTTATATATTCCATGTATATGTATATGCTATACATATCCTATTGGCTTTATTGGCCATATTTTATATAAAATTTTATATTTTTTGTTATATATTATATATTTTATTTTATATAAAATGCAGCCCATAGGGTATGTGTAGCCTACTGCCTCTATCTCTCTGAAGAACTATAAATTACAGTCTGGGCAACGCCGATCATAGATTCATCTGCTATATGACAGTACATTAAAAGATTCAGAATGTCTGCTATGCCTCCTTAAATTTTTTAAACAGATATCTTGGTCTCCTCTTTCTGCATCAGATTACCTTAATATGGCAGTAAGAACTGGACAGAATTCTCCAGATATGACTATTCAAAGGCAGACATTTATAGAACTACTCAAGTCTTATGTGTGGAAACTATACTTTTAAAAATTGTATTTGTAGATGTTAATGTAACACTTTACTTAAATAAAACTTAATATTTCAATTCTGCAAACCTTCCATTTTCTCAGAACATTTTCCATATCTAAGCTAGGCCATTTTATAACACTAGGTGGACAGATGTTATCGCATGCTATTTTTGTAGACCAGAAAATAGTTTTGTTTTGGAAATTATTAAACATGACTATTGATTTACATTATGTGTACATGTTACTATCAAGATATTTAAATTAAGACAATGACAATCTTCTGAGACTTAAACAGATAGACTGAGTGGATAGTTCATTAAATTAAATACATAAGACAAGGCCTATGTTAAAAGTTACCAAACCATGTTTAAAAACAAGCAACCAGTATGAAAGTAACCAGGTGTCACTAAGTGTTACCTTTGAAAACTTCCTCATAGTATAAGTAGGAAGAATATATATAGTTAATGCCTTATGATAAAACAAAAAAGTCATAATTTCACTACACCCTTCAAAATTCAGAAAGTAATTTAAATGTTAGATCTTTCCTTATCTGGCTTTTGTTTGACACTTTTATAATTCTTGAAATAGTCTTTTTTTTTTTTCTTTTAAGAGGCCCTACTCTTTTTTTTTCTTTTAAGAGATAAGGTTTCACTATGTTGCACAGGTTAGACTCAAACTCCTGGGCTCAGTTGATCCTCCCAGCTCAGCCTCCCAGATAGCTGGGACTACAGGCCTTTATTCTAAGCTGAGATGGTCTTAAAACATAAATACAAAATTATGCAAATGAAAGACTGTATTAAGTGTATAAATGAATATGTAAATGAAATGATAGTTTATTGGAAGTAAAAAAAATCCACCTTAACTCCTGTCTGAAAAAATTAAAACTAGACCTACCTTCTAAAAGTCAAATGACTTGAAAAGTTTGAAGCCAAGAAATTTTGCATACATTCACTTCACAAATATTTATTTTCAGGTACTAGACTAGGTTTAGTGATTGAATGGTGAACAAAACAATGACCCCTTTCCTCACAGGAAGTTCATAATCTACAGGGGAAAGGAACAACAAGCATGGAAACAAATACTGCTATGATATGGGTGTCTCAGTTCATTTGGATTGCTATGACAAAATGCCATAAACTGGGTAGTTTATGAAAAACAGCCATTTATTTCTCATCTTTCTATAGGCTGGGAAGTCTAAGATCAAGGTACTGGCAGATTTTATGGTCTGGTGAGGGCCTATTTTCTGGTTCATAGATGGTGTCTTCTAGCTGTGTCCTCATAGTGGAAGGGGCAAGGTAGATCTCAGGGCTTCTTTTATAAGAGAACTATAATAGTTTTTCCTTATCTTCAGGGGATACATTTCAAGACCTTCAGTGGATACATGAAATTGAGAATAGTATCAAACTCTACATACACTATGTTTTTTATATATGTACATACCTATGATGAAGTTTAATTTGTAAATGAGGCATCATATGAGATTAACAATAATTAATAATGAAATGGAACAGTTATAAGAATATAATGTAATAAAAGTTACATGAATGTGATCTCTCTCACTCAAAATATCTTATTGTACTGTCCTCACCCTTTTTCTTGTGATGTGAGATGATACAATGCCTGCATGAGGAGATAAAGTGAGGTGAATGATGTAGGCATAGCTTTTGGTTACTGCTGGTCTTCTAAAGATATATCAAGGGGAGCGTCAGCTGCTTTGAGTGATCCTGGATCATCAAGCCATGATGATGTCAGGGGTGGGATGCCGGGAGCAGATGGCGTTAACGATTAATGGGTAGGTGGTATAGACAGCATATGCATTGGATACACTGGATAAAGGGATGATTTACGTCCCAGCCAGGACAGAGCATGATGGTGGGAGGTTTCATCATGCTACAATCAATGGTGCAATTTAAAACTGATGAATGTTTACTTCTGAAATTTTCCATTTAACATTTTCAGACAAAAAGCAAAACGGTAAATAAGAGGGGACTGCTGTTATCTCATTCATGGGGACTCTGCCCTCGTGATTTAATCACCTCCAAAGGCTCCACTTCCTAATATCATTATATTGGGGATTAGGTTTCAACATACAAATTTCAGAGAGACACAAACTTTCAGACAATAGCAATGGGAAACTAAAAAAGAATTTTAAAAGAGAACAACTGCTGGTTCCTAGCTTAGATTGGAGGAATCTCAGGAAAGCCTCTTATTGAAGGTGGCATGTGAGGTGAGGACTGAAGGATGAGAAGAGGAAGCCAAAAAAAAAACTATGGTGGGAAAAAGCATTTTAGCCAAGAGAAACAAGATGGTTAAGATGAGATAAGAGAAAATTTTGCCTGCAAGAAACAAAGAACTCTGTAGTGCTGGAGTTGTGTACACAGAAAGCAAGGGGAAAATAGTGACAGATGGGATTCAAGATAATGAGGAAGATCAAGTCACACAAGAGCTTGAAGATTAAGAAGAGTGGACAGTTTTACCAGTGTAATGGTAAGTCTTTGAATATTTTAAAACAGAGAAATAATATGATCCAATTTACATCTTGCAAAGATCACTGTGGCTGCTGGGGAGAAATTTGGTTAGAGGGAGTCAAAAGTGAAAGAAGACTGTAGAAAGACAGCTACCATGGTCCAGGTAAAAAGTAATGATAGTTTGGAAGAGACTGGTGGGAATAGGGTAGGGGAGAAACGGATGGCCCTGATAAATATTTTGCAGGTAGTACGGATGGTACTTGGCCATAGAAGGGATCAGCGGAGTTTGACAGAAATGGAGCTGTTAACAATTAATCCCAGGATTATGGTCGGATAGCGAGATTAAAGTGGCTGAGAAAGAAATTCATTTGAAAGGGAAAAATCAAGAGTAAAGTTTTAAACAAATTAAATTTAAGATGCCTTTGAAACATCAAAATAGACATGCCAAGAAGAGTGCTAGTACATCAATCTGGGGCTCAGAAGAGATCTCAGTTGGAGATGTAAATTTGGGAGTCATAGAGTAAGATTAAATGTAAAGAGGTCCTTTGTGACCTTTCTGAGAACAGTTTTAGCAGAGGCAGGAGGTGGGTAGACAGGTGCCAGATTGCAGTGGGCTGAGAGGAAGTTGAGGCAATAGACAACAGATATAGACTATGCTTTCAAGAACTTTGGAGAAAGAAAGAGAGAGAGATTAGGAAAAAAGCTTCGGGGAAATGTGGGGGTAGAGTGGAGGTGTTTTAAGATGAGAAGAGTTTTCAGCTTGTTCACAGGCTATGAGAAAAGAGGTAGGCAGGGCAGGATTGAGGATCTGAGAGACTAGGGGTGAGGTGTGTGTGGACTAGAGATAATCAATCTCCAGAGGAGGAAGAAAGAGGTGGAATTCGAAGCACAGCGGGCAGGGCCAGCCTAAGAAAGAAATAGAAACATGTCTTCCTCGGAATGGTGGTGAAGAATAAGGAAGTTTAAAGAAGATGAGTGAAAATAAGAGATTTCAGACCTAAAATGCCTTTTTCTTTTATTATTATTATTTTGATGTGAGGTGACAACATCTACTGAAAGTGAGTGTGTGAGATTAGGGTGCAGATTTTTAAAAATCTGCACTACCTGATTCCTTCATGACTATTATCCCAAGCCCTTTCCATATCTTTATGATGCTCGTGGCTATCAAACCCTCACATGATAGTGTTATTGATTTCAAATTCCAAATATTCTTTAGACTAAATTCCTTGATTGATTTTTCTATATGCCATTAACTTATGTTATGGGACGCCAGGGCTGCAAAGCTATTAATCTGCTCCAAGTTCAAGCAAA
Source organism: Cacajao melanocephalus (assembly GCA_963573385.1). Lineage (NCBI taxonomy): Eukaryota > Metazoa > Chordata > Mammalia > Primates > Pitheciidae > Cacajao > Cacajao melanocephalus. The sequence goes on along the minus strand of CAUYLG010044510.1, from coordinate 60,335 downwards.
CTTTCAATTTAACAAGCCTTTATGGCTTTTTCAATTGTACTTGATTAGATGACATCAAGTTAAGCAAAACATCTTTAATTTGTCTCAAAGGACCTAACGAAGGAAAACAGTTTGCCAGCCTTGAGATTGTGATGAGATAGCATATAAACTAGTGAATTTTGTAATGGAGGCAAAGTTTCCACTCTGTTGGTCACAAACGTATGATTGGTTCAATCTTATGTCAGTGGGGTGTCTACTTCATCATTCTTATTTCCCAACTGACACTAGAGCATCTCATTTGTAATCCTCTTAATGCTCAGTATAGTCTTAATACACTGTCAAGTCAGAAAGAGCTGTTTCAGAAAATAACACGTTTCTTTGTGAAAAGTTAAAAAAATAGACGAACAATCTATTCTTTATTTATTAATACTTAGCAACATATTAATTATGTACTTAGGTAGAAACAAGCAAAGTTCATTCAAACTCCACATTGGCATATGCTACTTCACTGCTTAAAATTATTATTCTTAAGATTTCAGAACTCTGCATTCGTTTATCTATTGTTAATAAGGGATATATTTTAAGTAAAACGTTGAAGTTAAATTATGCTGTTATCAGAAGCTTCTTCTTTTTTTAAGGGTAACATCAATAGAATCAAGGCCTGCCTGGTTTTCTGCATCCACAGGCTACCTTCTTTCTGTAGCTGAAATTGTTGGACTCTTGATCTAAAAGTGAAGTTCAGCTTCTGGGATCTATACTGACTTTTATCAGGGATAATTTAGGAAATACAGACAAATCTGGTTGATTCAGCATTTCTAACCTAGCCAAGAGTGTTTCCAGTTAGGACTATACTTCTAATTCTCCTTCTTCTTCCTCCTCTTCTTCGTCTTCCTCTTCTTCCTCTCCTCCTCCTCCTCCTCCTCCTTCTTCTTCTTCCTTCTTCTTCTTCTTCTTCTCCTCCTCCTCCTTCTTCTTCCTCTTCTTCTTTTCTTCTTCTTATTCCTCTTCTTCTTCTTCCTCTTCGTCTTCCTCTTCTTTATTATTATTATTATTATTATTATTATTATTACTGGAGATGGCGTATCCCTCTGTCACCCAGGCTGGAGTGCAGTGGCATGATCTTGGCTCACTGCAACCTCCACCTCCCGGGTTCAAGCAATTCTACTGTCTCAGCCTCCCAAGTAGCTGGGACTACAGGTGCATGCCACCACATCTGGCTAATTTTTGTATTTTTAGTAGAGATGGGGTTTCATCATATTGGTCAGGCTAGTCTCAAACTCCTGACCTCAGGTGATCCACCCTTCTCAGCCTTCCAACATGCTGGGATTACAGACGTAAGCCACCATGACCAACATATACTTCTAATTATTGATGCTATGCTCCCTTACTCACCTGTCGATTGAGGAGTCCATGATGAAGAGAAAAACACTTGGGCTTAAATTCTTACTTCATTACTTTTTTTGCCCTGTGACTCTGGGTAAGTTATTTTACTTCTCTGAGCCTCAGCTATATCATCTCTCAAATGTTGTTACAAATACTTACGTCACAAAGGTGTTATATAATACCCAGCTTTAGTCTTGAAAATCTTTCTCCTAAGTTCCTGCCTCCATAGACTCCTCATTGTCCATATTCTTACAGTCAAGAGTTTTTGCTTTGTTTTAGGTAAGCATCTTTAGGGATTGTAGTTCTGTGACCAGCTGCTGGATCACTTTGATGATAATTACCACCTTTTCAAATTTGTACATATTAGCTGAGTCTCAGTTACTGTGTTCATCTATCTGTCCAGACAACTAGTTGCATCTTGCTAAACTGCCTCAATGATTGTCATATGCCTGGGTCGCCACCTATTATTTGACATCAAATTTGATGACTACTTTGGACAATCTGGCTGCCTGGGCTTTCCCCATCCCTTCCCCACAAAAGTTACATTTAATTTCTGCTTCATTTGCAGTTTTGATCATTATATGATATATTAAATGGACTTAAAGTCATCTTTTAAAAATATAAATAAAGAAATCTTCAAACTTAAAGAAAAATGTCAACCTATAATAGAAAAATTCAGTATTCTTTGTAAACAAAATATGCATTTTGGGAGAAAGTGTTGATAATTTTAGAACCTACACTTTACAACACAGAATCAATTTCAAGCATTTGTCAAAATTCATTGCTCTGTTAAGCAAATGATAAAATTCATAAGGTCTTGGAATTTCAAGAGGCTGCTGTATGCTAATATTGTCCAGCAGAAGTCAAGGTGAAAAAATCACAGTCAATGGAAAAGTGGTCAAGGGTAAAAAAACATCTCACATGTATGGACAATTCATGAGTTATCCTCTTTCTATACCAGTTACAAAAGTAATGATTTACTTGTTGAACTAATATTCTGCCTTGTTTATAAAATGTTATTAGCGATTAATACATGATTAGGTTCATAGCTCATTCCTGTGGTTTGAATGTGGTCATTTTTTGTTATCTGAACCAAAATTTACTATCAATACTTTACATATAAACACCTTTCAATACTTAGTAACTTCTTTATATAATGAGATTTAAAATTAGAATATTGATTAGGGAATTGTTCACGAATTTTCTTGTACATTCTAGATTTTAGTGGTAGTAGATCAATGTCTATGTTTAAAGTAATTATATCAACACAAACACCTTCATCTATTTCTATGTATACAGTGGAACTAGAAAGTTAATATAATTGATTAATAATGAGACACTGGGGAAACACATTTATTCTTCAATGATACTACAGAGTCACCTAGAATTTTCCCATTTTCTCTTACTTTCTTAATATTTAGATCTAGAAAGTATTTTAGATAATCTAAATAAACATCTGTCAGTTTCTCATGTTACATTAAGTGGTACTATAGTAGTGGTCTGAATTATCTACTGCACTTTTTTGCACCTCTTAAAACCGAGAAATGGCTTAGCTTTGGTACTCACAAGTTAATGGTCTTAAATACCTATAAGCTGATGGCTGAGAAATAATCACAAAAAGATAGTCAATCAGATTAAATCTTCATGACTGAAATACTTGAATTGTTAAGAAAGCAATCAGTGAAAAAGCAGCCCAAGAGGACAAACCAAAATTAGTTACTACACCTAAAAACAATTAAGTCTTTGTCCCAAAGCATAAGCCCCATGAGTGCAATGTATCATCTTCTTCTTTTCAGGAGGAAAGACACATTATTCACATAAGACTCTATCATACTGTTTTGCTAAAAGACAATTTACAATAGTTTAGGTCAGCAGATGATAGAACCAAAAACAATCTCACAAATTCTTTTATATTTAAATATCTTTCCTCTCTTATTAATGCAACTTGGATGTTGGAAGGCTTTGGGAGAAACTACACTGTGAGAAGTAGAAAGTATGAGTTTATAAATAGGTCAGCTAAAATAAGTGAACTTTCCCTAATTGTTCAAAATGATAACTTCATTGAAATGACCCTTGAGCCACCAATATAAACCTTTGAACACTTGTCAGGCAAGTGCAGCTAAAAATTCCTAGTACTAATTAACTCAGTGAAAAGTTGAATTCAATTTGGGTCAAGGAAGCGTCCCTCTTTTTCATTCCCCTGTACAAGTAACTCACAACTTTCAATCTCCAGGGTGCAGTTCTGCTCATCCAGTGGATATCTTCGCAGATCCATCATACAGGCAGCTGTAGTTGTAATTCTGGTAGGGTGGAGAGAGAAAAAACAAAACATTACAAAAATGATGACATTTCATTTCCAGGCTTCCTAGCCCCAAATCATGTTTACCAGTTGGCAGAAACAAGGTATCACAATTTTGTGAGATTTAAGAAACTATTATGAATAATTATATGTCAATAAATTGGATAATCTAGATGGATAGGTGGAAATGGATAAATTTCTAGAAACGTATAACCTACCAAAACTGTGTCAATAACAAATAGAAATCTGAACAAACCAATAATGAACAAAGAGGGTGAATCAGTAATCAAAAACTTTCCAACAAAGAAAAGCTCAGGGCCAGATGGTTCCATGGGTGAGGCCTACCAGACATTCAAAGAAGAATTAATACTAGCCTTTCTTAAGCTGTACCACGAAATAGAATAGAGAAAACTACCAAATTAGTCTAATAAGGCCAGCTTCACTCTAACTCCAAAGGCCACACAGACAATACAAGAAATGAATGGTAAAGGCCAATATCCCTTACGGTATTAGATGCAAACATTCTCAATACTAGCAAATGAAATTCAACAGCATATTAAAAGGATCATATACCATGACCAAATGGGATTTATTACTGGGATGCAAGGATGGATATGCCACAACCAACAACATATACAAATCAGTCAATGTGATAGAACATATATATTAATAAAATAAAAACCACATAATCATCTCAATACATGCAGAAAAACTGAAGCTTTTCCTCTAAGATCTGGAAGAAGGCAAGTGTGCTCACTCTTGGCCCTGCTAGTCAACATGGTACTGAACCCCCAGCTAGAGCAATCGGTAAGAAAATTAACTAAAAGACATCCAATCAGAAATAAATAAATAAAACTATCTCTTTTTGCAGATGACATGATTATATACATAGAAAATTCTATAGACTCTGTAAAAACTATTAGAACTAATAAATTCAGTAAAATTGCAAGATGCAAAATCAACACACAGAAATCAGTGGTATTTTTATATACTAATAAACTCTCCAAAAAGGGAAATTAAGAGAACAATTTTATTTATGTTAACAACAACAACAACAAAGTACTTAGGAATTAACTTAATCAAAGAGAAGAAAGATCTGTACATTAAAAATTATAAAACATTGATGAAGGAGGTTTAAAAAGGCAAATATATAGAATGACATTCCATGTGCATGGCTTGGAAGAATGAATATTGTTAAGATGTCCATGCTATCTACCCAAAGCCATTTTATAGGTTCAAGAATCCAAGTGGTATTTTTTACAGAAGTAGAAGAAATAATCATAAAGTTTATAAGGAATCATGAAAGACTCTGACAAGCCAAAGCCATCTTGAGCAAGATCAGAACTGTTCTAGTTTACATTTCCATTCACGGTGTATAAGGGTTCTTCCCCCACCACACTCTTGACAACATTTTTGTCGTTTGTCTTCTTACTAATAGCCATCCTCACAGGTATGATGTGGTATTTCATTGTGGGTCTAATTTGCATTTTTCTGATGATTAGATATGTTGAGCACCTTCTCATATGCATGTTTCCCATCTGAATTTCTTCTTTTGAAAAGTTCTATTTGGGTCCTTTGCTCATTTTTTTTTTTTTTTTTTAATGAGAGAAAGAAAGAAGAAGAAAGAAAAAGGGGGAGAGAGAACTGAATTCTTGCTCTATTGCCCAGGCTGGAATACAATCTAGGAATAGGTGTTAAAAATCTCTTTTATGCCGATAATTGTGCTTAACAACAGAGACAGGAAGGAATAAGGGAAGAAAATAACAAACAAACAGCCAACCAATATTTCATTTAAGTCTATGAAATGCTATGTAAATGCTGAAGAGTGATTTACTTCCAATTATATAGTCACTTTCAGAATAGGTGTAATATGATACTGAGAAAAATGTACGTTCTGGAGATCTGGGATGAATAATTCTATAGATGTTCACTAAGTTTACTTATTCCAAGTCTAAATTCAAATCATAAATGTCCCTATTAATTTTCTATCTCGTTGATCCGTTGAATATTAACAATGTGGTGTCAAGATCTCCTGCCATTATTGTGCAGGAGTCCAAATCTCTTTATAAGTCATTTAGAACTTGTACATCTGGGTGCTCCTATATTGGGTGCATGTATATTTATGATCATTAACTCCTGTTGTTGCATTGATTCTTTTACCATTGTGTAATATCCTTGTTTGTTTCTTTTAGTCTTTGTTGCTGTTAAAGTCTATTTTGTCAGAGACAAAAATTACAACTCCTGTTTTTTTTTTTTGCTCTCCATTTGATTGGTGAATCTTCCTCCATCCCTTTGTTTTGAATCTTTGTGTGTCGATGCTTGTGAGATAAATCTGGATACCGCGTAATTATGGGTTTTGACTTTTTGTTCAATTTGCCTGTCTGTGTCTTTAATTAGGGCATTTAATCCATTTAAATTTGAGATTAATATTAATATTTGTGAATTCAGTATTGTGATTTAATGCTAGCTGGCTATTTTACCCATTAGTTGATGTAGCTTCTTCATTATGGAGATACTCTTTACATTTTGGTAAGTTTTTGGGATGACTGATACTGGTTGTTCCTTTCTGTTTATAGTGCTTCTTTCAGAAGCTCTTGTAAAGCAGGCCTGGTGGTGATGAAATCTCCGAGTGCTTGCTCGTTCGCAAAAAAATTTATTTTTCCTTCACTTATGAAGCTTAGTTTGGCAGGATATGAGATTCTGGGTTGAAAATTCTTTTCTTTGAGGATACTGAATATTGACCCGCACTCTCTTCTAGTTTGTAGGGTTTCTCCTGAGAGGTCTGCTGTAAGTCTGATAGGCTTCCCTTTATGGGTAACCTGACCTTTCTCTCTAGCTGTCCTTAGAATTTTCTCCTTTATTTCAACCCTAGTAAATCTAGTGATTATGTGTCTAGGAGTTGCTCTACTTGATGAATATCTTTGTGGTGTTCTCTGGATTACCTGGAGTTGAGTATTGTCCTGGCTTACTAGGTTAGGAAAATTTTCCTAGATAATATCCTGGAGAATATTTTCCAACTTGGATTCATTCTCTTCATGACATTCAGGTACACCTATCAGTCGTAAAATAGGTCTTTTCACATAGTCCCATAATTCTTGGAGACTTTGCTCATTCCTTTTTACTCTTTCTTCTAGAATCTTGTCTTCGCGTTTCATTTCATTAAGTTGGTCTTTGAGCTCTAATATCCTTCCTGCTGCTTGATCAATTCGACTGTTAAAACCTGTCCATACTTCAGGAAGTTCTCGTATTGTGTTCTTCAGTTCCGTTAATTAACTTAAATTCCTCTCTAAATTATCTATTCTCGTGAGCATTTTGTCAAACCTTTTTTCAAGGTTCTTAGTTTCCTTGCATTGGGCTAAAACATGTTCTCTTAGCTCAGAAAAGTTTCTTATTATCCACCTTCTGAAGCCTGATTCTGTTAATGGATTTCACTCGTTCTCCACCAGGCCTTGTTCCCTTGTTGATAAGGAACTATGATCCCCTATAGAAGGAGAGGCACTCTGATTTTGAGTATTCTCAGCCTTTTTATGCTGGTTTCTTTCCATCATTGTGAGTTTATCCACCTGTCATTTGTAATTGCCAACTTTCAAATTAGGTCTCTGGGTGGACGTCCAACTTGTTGATTCCCGGCGCCGAAATCTGAGCAACCCACTGTGCCGACTAAAACGGTGGCATTAAGATTCGTGGTGCTTTTCTGCCCAGGAATATCCGGTCTGGCTTTCCTCTTGAATACCTTTTTCAATCAGGTAAATAGGCGAGTCTGCCTTCCCGGAGCTCCAAACATCGACCAAAAGGGGACCTAGTCTCGTTTACTCTGCACCGAGAACCGCTGCGCTGAGGCGCTGGCAAAACCGCCACGCCGGCCACAAGAGTCGCGCTGGCGACCCGTGGGGCTCCTCCGCTGGGAATCTCTGGTCCGTGGGTAACAAAAATTCATCTGTAAGTGTGGCGTCCTCTCGTTCTGTGCGCTTTCTCTGGGAGCTACAATCCTAAGCTGCTAGTAGTCAGCCATCTTCAATCTCTCTGACATTATTATTTCTTAACATAATAATTTCTTAGATGGAGCCAAAAAAATTGGATCATAAAAAGAAAATTGATTGATAAGTTGGACTTAATCAAAAGTAAAATGTCTATTCTTCAAAAGGCAATATTACAAAGATGAAAAGGCAAGCCATAGATCAGGACAAAATATCTGCAACACCTATATTTGACAGAAAACTGTTATTCAGTATATATAACAAAATCCTTCAACTTATTAATAAAAAATAAAATTGGCTGTGTACAGTAGCTCATGTCTGTAATCGCAGCACTTTGGGAGGCTGAGGAGGGTAGATCACAAGGTTAGGAGATCGAAACCATCCTGGCTAACATGGTGAAACCCCGTCTCTACTAAAAATACAAAAAATTATCCAGGCATGGTGGCACACACCTGTAGTCCCAGATATTCAGGAGGTGGAGGCCAGAGAATCACTTGAACCCAGGAGGTGGAGGTTGCAGTGAGCTGAGATTGCACCACTGCACTCCAGCACAGGTGACAGAGTGAGACTCTGTCTCAAAAAAAAATACAATAAAAAAAAGACTTGTACCTATATTTTACAAAATAAAATAAGATATATGAATGCCTAAGAAGCACATGAAAGATGCTCAACCTCATTAGTCATCAGAGAAATGCAAATAAAAACCACAATGACATACCACTTTACACCTATTATAATGGCTAAAATTTACAATTGATCATAACAAGTGTTGATGGGGAAGTAGAGCAACTATAATTCTCATCCACTTCTGGTGGAATTTTAAAAAGGTAAAATTATGTGGATTTTTTTTACTTTTATTTAGAAATACTTTTAAACTTTAAAAATAAGTTGAAAAAAATAAAAAGTACCATGAACACTCATATACTCCTAATCCATATTAATCTATTGTTAGCATTTTATCTGGGATGAGATAATATCTTATTGTAGTTTTGATTTGCATTCCTCTGATAATCAACGATGTTAAGCACCTTTTCAAATACCTATGTACTATTTGTAGATCTTCTATTGAGAAATGTGTATTCATATCTTTTGTCCAACTTTAACCAGATTATTAGATTTTTGTCTTTAGAATTGTTTGAGCTCTTTATATATTCTGGTTCTTAATCCCTTGTCAGATGGGTAGTTTACAAATATTTTCTCCCATTCTGTGGGCTGTATCTTCACTTTGTTGATTGTTTCCTTTGCTGTGACGAAGCTTTTTAACTTGATGTGATCACATTTGTCCACTTTTGCTTTAGTTGCCTGTGTTGGGTATTACTCAAGAAATCTTTGCCTACTCCCATGTCCTAGAGTTTCTCCAATGTTTTATTTTACTAGTTTTATAGTTTGAGGCCTTAGATTTAAGTCTTTAATCCATTTTTATTTGACTTTTGTATAAGGTGAGGGATATGGGTCCAGTGTCTTCCTTCTGCATGTGAAATTCAGGTTTCCCAGTATCATTATTGAAGAGACTGTCCTTTCCCCATGGTAGGGTCTTCACACCTACGTCAAAATTGAGTTCACTATAGATGTATGGATTTAGATGTATGGATGCAAATATGTGGGTTCTCTATTCTGGTCTACTGATCAATGTGTCTGTTTTTATGCCAGTACCATCTTGCTTTGGTTAATATAGCTCTGAATTATAAATTAAAATCAGGTAATATGATTCCTCCATTATGATAACTTTGACTATTATGGACCTTTTATGGTTTGATATACATTTTAGGATTTTTTTTTTCTATTTCTGTGAAGAATATCATTGGTATTTTCAAAGGGTTTGTTTTAAATGTGTAAATTTCGTTGACTAGTATAGACATTTGAACAATACTGAATCTTCCAATCCATAAACATAGAATATCCTTCTATTTTTTTGCATGCTCTTCAACTCTTTGCAACAATGTTGTATAGTTTCCATTATAGAGATCTTTCACTTCTTTTGTTAAATCCAAGGTATTTAGTTTTATTGGTAGCTATAGTAAATGGGATTACTTTATTGATTTCTTTTTCAGATTATTTGCTGTTGGTATATAGAAATGCTACTGATTTTTGTATGTTGATTTTGTATCCTGCAACTTTACTGAATTTGATTATCAGAAAGGTGGTCAAGGTTGCCAGGCTTTTGTTCTTCCTGTAAGGGTGGCAGAGTTCTCCCAGACCCTGTATATGCCCAGAGGTGTCATTCAGAAGCCAGGGACTGGAGTAAAAAACCTTAGAAATCTATCTGTTGTTCTATTTACTGAAGATGAGCTGACACTCAAATCTTGAGATACAGTTCTTCTTACTCTTCCCTCCCCTTTCTGTGGGCAGAAGAGTTTCACACCATGGCCACCACCATCACAGGCCCATGGAGAGTACTACGAGGCTACTGCCAATATTTCCTTAGGACTCTTTAATGAGCTTGTGGTGGATGCTGCCTAGCCTGGGACTCTCCCTTTAGGGCCTTGGTCTCTCCTCTGGCCCAGGGCAGATCTAGAAATGCCATACAAGAGCCAAGGTCTGGAACCAGGAATTGTAAGTGCCCACTTGGTGCTCTATCCCACTGTGGCTGAGGTGGTGTCTAAGGTGCAAGACAAAGTCCCCTTTGCTTTTCTTCAACTTTTTCTAAGAATAAAGGGTCTCTCCACATAACCACCCAAGCTGGAATATGCTGAATCTCACCTGAAGCCAGCTAGTCTCAGTCTCACCAAAGGCCCATGGCATACTACCTGGATATTGCTGCTGATTATTCAGGGCCTAAGGGCTCTTTAGTCAGCCAGCGATAGGTCCTACCTGGACCGTGCCCTTCCCTTCAAGGCATTGGATTCTTTTCTAGCCCAGGGTGTGTCTAGAAATGTTGTCTAGAAGAGAGGGCCTGGAAAGGGGGCCTCATGACTCTAACTGGTTCCCTATCCCACTGTGGCTGAGCTGGTATCCAAGATGGAAGACAAAGTCCTCTTCAGTCTTCCTTCTCCTCTCCCCAAGTAGTCAAAAAGTATCCTTTTTGGAGCCACAAGCTGTTCAGCTTGGGGTTTGGGGAGGGGTGGTACAAGCATTCTCTTAGCCGCCTTGGCTGGTGTCTCTAGCTCTCATGGCCCCCAAGTCCCCTGGCTCTGAGCCCCATTCAGCAATAGAACTTGCCCATGAGTCACAGTACATGTGGCCTATACTGCCTTTCAAGTTTATTTAGAGCCCCAGAGCACTTTAGCACATGGTGGCAAGGCTTGCCAAACCTCAACTTCTAACCACTGGGATGGGTGATTCCCCCCTCTAGCTAAGGCTAGGTCAAATATTCCCTCCATGAGAGAGCATCAGCAGAGCTCAGCTTGGTTTTGCTTTCTGCTGTGACAGGGTAGCACTAAGTTAAATCAAATGTCTCACAATTCCTGTGTTCTCTGCCTCCCAAGTGCATGCTACATGACTGCTTTCAGGAGGTGGGAGGGGGCGGCATCAATGATTCAAGACTCTTTCCTACCCATTTCCAGTGCCTCTTTCAGGATATATGAAGTTAAAAGCAAGTACTATAGGTGCTCACCTGATTTTTGGTTTTTATGAAGGTGCTTTTTCTGTGTGTAGATAATTGTTAAATTAGTGTCCTTAAAGGAGGGACAATTGGAGGAGCCATCTGTTTGGCTATCTTGCTCTGCCCCTTTCACAGTTATGTTTTAAAACAGTTTGGTTAGGCCAGGCACAGTGGCTTCCACTTGTAATCCCAGCACGTTGGGAGGCCAAATCTGTGGATCACTTGAGCCCAGGAGTTCAAAACCAGCCTAGTCAATGTGGCAAACTCTGTCAACTCTGTCTCTCCAAAAAAAAAAAAAAAAAGCTAGGCATGGTGGCATGCACCTACTCAGAGGCTGAGGTGGGAGAATCAATTAAGTCTGGGTGGTTGAGTCTGCAGAGAGCCATGATCACACCATCGCACTCTAGCCTAGGTGACAGAGCGAGACCCTGTCTCAAAAAAAAAAAAAAAAATAGTTTGGTTGTTTCTTATAAAGGTAATTATATATTTATCACATGACCTATTTCCACTCTCTGGTGTTTACCCAAGAAATATAATAACATATGCCCACAGAAAGACCTGTATGCATAGGTTCATAGTCACATAATTCATAACAGACACAAACTAGAGAATACCCAAACGCCCATAAACTGATAAAATCTGTGTTATAGTCACACCATAATAAAAAAGGAAAAGCTGCTGATACACACAAAAACATGTATAAAGTTCATAGACTTTATGCTGAGCAAAATAAGCCAAACACCAAGGAGAATATTCTACAAGATTCCATTTACATGAAGATCTAAAATACTGTCATGTATTGGTTGATGATGGGGATATTTTCTGAGAAATGAATTGTTACGTGATTTTGTCTAAGAATTTCATAGAGGGTAATTACACACACCTAGATTGTATAGACTACTATATACCTAAGCCATACTGTACAGCCTATTGCTCCTAGGCTACAAATCTATACAGCATGTTACTGTACTGAATACTGTAGGCAACTGTAACACCAATTGCAAATATTTGTATATCTAAACACAGAAAAAGTAAAGTAAAAATACAACATAGGGCATTTACCATGAATAGAGCTTGAAGGTCTGAAAGTTGTTTTGGGTGAGTTACTGAGTGGTCAGTAAATATGAAGGCCTAGAACATTACTGCATGCTACTATAGACTTTATGAATACTGCACACTTAGGCTACACTAAATTCATTAAAAAATTTTCTTTCTTTAATAGTAAATTAACCAGCACTTACTATAACTATTTTACTTTATAAAATTTATTTTAAATTGTTTGACTCTTTTGTAATAACACTTAGCTTAAAATGCAAACATATTGTATATCTGTACAAAAATATTTTCATTATTTGTATTATTATTCTACAAGCTTTTTTCAGTTTTCAAATTTTTTAGTTATTTTTTAACTTTTGTGTTAAAAATTAAGACACAAATACACACATTAGCCTAGGTCTACACAGGGTTATCATCAGGATAATCAACATCACTGCCTTCCACCTCCACATCTTATCTCACTGGAAGGTCTTCACGGGCAATAACACGTGTGGGGCTTTCATTTCCTATAATAACAATGCCTTCTTATGAAATATTTCCAGAAAGACCTGCCTGAGGCTGTTTTGTAATTAACTATTTTTGTGTATGTAGGAGTACACTCCAAAGTAACAATAAAAAGTATAGAATAAGTATATACAAAAAACAGTAACATAGTTGTTTATTATCATAATCAAGTGTTATATAATGTATATGATTGTATATGTCGTATTTTTATATGACTGGTAGGTAGCACAGTAGGTTTGTTTACAACAGCATCACTACAAACACATGAGTAATGTGCTATGCTATGATTTTATGATGGTTGTGATATGACTAAGCAATAGGAAATTTTCAGCTTTGTTATAATCTTATGGAGCAACTGTTGAACATGTGGTCTGTCACTGGTAGAAACCTTGTTATGCAGTACATGACTTATATACAAAACAATCTATATTTTTGAAAGATAGAAAGAAAAAACTCAGTGGTTGCCTGGGCCAGGGATGTGAGAGGTGCTGGAGATTGCCTACAGAGGGGCACAAAGGAAATGTTACAACCTTAATTTGGTTGGTAGTTTTATGGGTTACATTTGTCAAACCGCATCAATCTGTACACTTAAAATGTATATTTCCTTGCATATAAAGTACACTTCAATAATGAATGATTTAAAAAATTTCATAAAGAGAAAATGCTTTTAAAATGTACCTTGATTGAAGGAAAATCTGGCTCAGTAAAATAAGTGAACAAAATAAATCACTGTTATAGAAATGGTTTCCAAGAATCAATCTTCTATCCTAAAAACCAAATCCAACCCATCAATTAGGGAAGTACCTATTACATAGGGATGGATATGCAATACCTCCAATTCTTGACTATTACACCTATGGATGATAGCTTTACTTTTCCCAGTAAGGGATATTCCCAAATGGGAGACACAGGCAAGCAGAGAGCCTCTTTTCTGTTCACATATATTCTCTATTAAAAATAATTCCATGAATTTGATGACTAAATGGAATGAATCTATCAAAGAAGACATCATAAGACAAAAAAAATTACAAGAAGTAAAATGAACACCTACTCCAACAACTTAGACTGTTATCTCTTCTAATTAGGTTAATCAGATCCCCAATCTAATTAGAATTCACTTTGAACCATTCCAGCTTGGAAAAGTTGTCCTAGGTCTTGGCCTGGGCACAAGTGTTGTTTGTTGCCTGCCTGATCTGTTGGCTCTGATTGAGAGTGTGGGGCATCAGAGCTTGGCATGAAGCTGGTCACTTTAGTCACTGAAACCTCTTAATCACTCACTCGCTAACTATAATTACTCTCTGCTAAAACTTTATCTATTCCTGACTCACAGGCTGTTCTCACTTCAGTTTAAACTTCTGGTATTTTTCCTGGACTGAGGATGGAACAGGAACATCCTCACCATACTCAGGTTCCATGCACTTAAAAAGGAAAAACTAAAACTTAACAAAGATGGAAATATATAAGATGTCTTTTTTTCTATGAGAAAAAAATCTCTCTCTCTCTCTCTCTTTGTCTTATACATGCATTAATTTTTTAAAATATTATAAAATATAGATAACATAAAATTTACCATTATAACCATTTTGAGTGTACAGTTCAGCACCATTAAGTACATTCACAATGTTCTATGACTATCATCACTATCCATTTCCAGAACTTTTTCTTCATCCCAAAATATCTCTCTTAATGAATAATATTACCAATGTTTATCTCCTTGCTTAAAAACTTGTAATTTCTGCATAAACTATTTGCTCTTTACAATTAACTGATTTAAAAGAGAGTTCATCATCAGGCTTCTTTCCCATATTTTTAATTCTCTTTCTAGAACTTCAAAATATTTTGAGAATAAAGAACTAAACCATTTTAAGCAGTTGCTCAGAATAGCAGTTTACTCACAGAGAGATTATGGCACAAGGGGTATGACATCCTCCCATGTTTCAGGGGATGAAGTATCAGAACAGATCCTAGAGAGGGGTTGAGTTTCTCTCTACTGAACTCTGCCTTTATTTCCAGAAGTTGCCACTGCATAATTTGTGGTGAATCATCAAGCTAGAATAGCAGGCATGACAGTTTGGATTTTCTTAGACATAGACAAATCAAGAAAAAACTGGTACAGTCCATACTATATGCTAACTAATATTTATCTTTAAAATTATTTTAAGTATAATGAACTAGTTAAAGTTAGTAAATAATTAGGTTAGTCATGCAATTCCACATAGAACAAGTGGGAAACAATAGATATCTGTGAAGGTTTTCTAATTTTTGCTTTATGTATCCTGTCTCTCTCAACATGCTGAACAATCATTTTAAAAAGAACTCTGCTTTATCTATCCCAGATTAATCATAGCTTTAAAACAAGTACACTTCATGGTTTAAAATGTTCCATTGGTACTTTCTTGCTCTTTACTAAAATTCAGTAACAGTTAAGTCAGAAACATATATTCTCTGCTCTTTTGTTGGATGAAATAATTAATGTCTGCCTAGGTTTTAATTTGAAGTTGTGCTTTGTTTGCCCACTTACTCTTTCCATCATTCTGAGTTTCCAAGCTGCTTGGACATTCCTTTTTAAACTAAAGGAATGTCTGTCCTGAATGGTTTTAAAAATTCTCTCAGAACTGCTTTCTCTTGGTGAATGAAAATTCTTTATTTGACATTTTAAAGCTTAATTACTTAAAAGAGCCACATTGCACCATTTTGTAACAAAAACTACCTTGGCTTGAATTAAATTACATGGGAAGTTATCTACACCTAATCAATATTCAATTTATCTTTAACTCACCTGATTCTTAAAAAATATAAGATAAAATAATACAAATACAAATTAATCATATAAGAGGTTTCTCCTCCTGAACCCATGAATCAGTGTTCCCTTACATTAACCGCACCCTACCATTCCTTCACAGCATAGCAGTTCCCTTATAAAGCCTCTTCTGAATAATTCAGATTGCAAAGCTCTCTTCTTTCTCTGAATACCTACAGCAATTCCACAAGCTCTTTATACCATCCTCACACTTCGGCCAAAGAGAGCTGATTATATTATTCCCCTACTCGAAAGCCTATGGTGACTCTCCCCTTCTTCAAGGATAATTCCAAAATCTTGTAACAAAGCAATGAAAGACCCTTATAGTATGCCCCAGTCTTCTTCTCTGCCCTCAAAACCCACCCTGAATTATAAGGACTGTCCTCTAGTGATACCACACAGCTGTGAGTCCTTAAATATACCATACAATTGACTTCATACCTCTGTGCTTTGGCCCATGTTTCTTCTAACTGGAATGTCTTATTTCCTTTTTATTATCTGGTGAATGCCCATGCATCTTTTAATACCTGGTCAAGAGTCACTTTCTTTGTGAAAAACTATCTGAGCCTCATAAGCAAAACTAACATATTATTAAGTTATCACAATTAAAAGAACATGATGCTGGCATAGAAATAGTCAAATATATCAATGAAACATAATAGAACTCCAAAACAGACACATATATACCTAAGAATGTAATGTACTGGAAAGCAGGAATTTCAATTAAATGATGCTGATACAATTGACCATTTGTTGAAAAACATGAAAAAAAGCAAAAACAATCCACACCATGTAACATTAAAAAAAGCCAAATTGATTCTTAAAAATGAATCATAAAATATTATTGCATAAAAGTAGAAGTGACTAAACTATCTGTATGGCTTTTTAGTAAGGGATAAAGCTTTTTTTTAAAAAAAAAGTGAACAAAATACTTCAATAAAAATATTGATCATTTTTTTAATTGACAAATAATTTTATATATTTATGGGGTGCAGAGTGATATTTTGATACACACAATGTGCAATGATCAAATCAAGATAATTAGCATGTCCAAACTTTTATCATTTTTTGTGCTGGAAACATTCAAACTCCTCTTTTCTAGCTATTTCAAAATATACATTAAATTAATTGTAACGTGACTATAGTCACGTTACAATTCTACAAAACATTAGAATTTATTCCTCCTACCTAGTTGTAGTTTTGTGTCCTTTAACCAACCTCTCTATTCAGCTCTCCCCTATATCCTTCCAAGCCTTTAGTAACTACTGTTCTACTCTACTTGTAGGAAATCAATTACTTTAACTTCCACATATGAATGAGAACATACAGTATTTATCTTTCTGTGCCTGGCTTATTTCACTTACTATAATTACATCCAGTTACATTAATGTAGCTGCAAATGACAAGATATAATTCTTTTTGTGGCAGAATAGATTCTTCTGTGTATATATGTGATATTATCCATTCACATGTTGTTGGACACTTACATTGATTCAATATCTTGTTTATTGTGAATTGTGCTGCAATAAACGGGAGTGTAAATATCTCTGATTTATTGATTTCCTTTCCTTTGGCTATATATCCAGTATTGAATTATATAATAGTTTTATTTTCAGGTTTTTGAGGAGCCTCCATATTGTTCTCCATAAAGGTTTTATTAATTAGATTCCCACCCTCAGTGTATAATGTTCTTTTTTCTCCACATCCTCACAAGCATTTATTCTTTTACTTTTTTTAATAATAGCCATTCCAACTAGGGTGAGATGATATCTTACTGTGGTTTTGCTTTGTATTTCCTTGATGATCAGTGATGTTAAACACTTTTTCATATATTAGCTGGCTATTTGTGTGTCTTCTTTTGAGAAATGTCTATTCAGATCATTAGCCCATTTTTAATGGAATTAATGGTTTATGTGCTAAGTTGTTTTGAGTTCCTTGTACATTCTGCATATTAATTCCCTGTCAGATTAATGGTATGCAAATATTTCTCCCCATTCTCCAAGTTCTCTCTTCATTCTATTGATTGTTTTCTTTGCTGTGCAGAAGCTTTTTAATTTAGTTTAATCTCATTTACCTATTTTTGCTTTTGTTCCCAGACCAATGTCCTGAAATATTTTCTCTATGCATTTCTCTAGTCGTTTTATGTTTTGAAGTTTGATGTTTGTCTTTAATCTATTTTGAGATTATTTTTGTATTTGGTGAAAGACAGAAGTTGAGTTTCATTTTTCTGCATGTGAATATTCAGTTTTCCCATCACCATTTATAGAAGAGACTGTCTTTCCCCAATGTATGCTCTTGGCACCTTTATTGAAAATTATTTGGCTGTAAACACATGGATTTGCTTCTGAGTTCTCCACTCTGCTCCATTTGTCTATGTGTCTGTTTTTATGCTGGTACCATGCTGTTTTGGTTAGTATAGCTTTGTAGCATAATTTGAAGTCAGGTAGTGTACTGCCTCCAACTATGTTCTTTTTGTTCAGAATGGCTTTGGCTATTCGGCGTCTTTTCTGGTTCCAAACAAATGTTAGGATTTAAAAAAATATTTATGTGAAGAACTTAATTGGTATTTTGATAGGGATTGTATTGAATCTCTAAATTATTTTGGGTAGTATGTCATTTTAACAATATTGATTCTTCTAATTCCATGAATATAGGATTTTTTTTTTGTGTGTGTGTCTTCTATTTTATTCATCAGTGTTTTGAAGTTTTTATTGTAGAGAACTTTCACCTCCTTTGCTAAATTTATTACCAGGTATTTTATTTTATTAGCTATTGTAAATATAATTGCTTTCTTGATTTATTTTTCCGCTAGTTCATTACTGGTGTATAGAAATGCTATTGATTTTCATAAGTTGATATTTTATCCTGCAATTTCACTGAATTTGTCTATTAATTCTAAAAGTTTATTGGTGGAGTCCTTAGGTGTGTGTATGTGTGTGTGTATATATATATATATATGTGTGTGTGTGTGTATGTATATATATGTGTGTATCTATATACACACATATATATGTATATATACACGTGTATATATATATATATACACACACACACATATATGTGTGTGTATATATATATATGATCATGTCACCTGCAAAGGAGAAAATTTGATTTTCTCCTTTCCTATTTGGATGCCCTTTATTTCTTTCTCTTGCCTAATTGCTTTGGGTAGAATTTACAGGAATATCCTGAATAAGAGGGTTGAAAGTGAATATCCTTGTCTCATTTATGAGTTAGGGGTGGGTTTGTTATATATGGCCTTTATTTTCTTGAGGTGCATTCTTTCTGTGCATACTTTGTAAGAAGTTTTTTTTTTTTTTAATCATGAAGACAATGTAAAATTTTATCAAATGATTTTTCTGCACCTACTGAGGTGATCATGTTTTTGTTCTTCATTCTGTTAATGGAATATATCACATTTATTGAATTATTATGTTGAATCATCCTTGTTACCCTGTCATTAATCCTACTTGATGATAATATATAGGCTTTTGATGTGCTATCAGATTTGGTTTGCTAGTATTTGGGGTTTGTCGTATATATGTTCATCAAGAATATTGGCTTGTGTGTGTGTGTGTGTGTGTGTGTGTGTGTGTGTACATCCTTGTCTTGTTTTGGTTTCAGAGTAATGCTGGCTTCATAAAATGAGTTTGGAATAATTCCCTTAAATGTTTTGGAATAGTTTGAGAAGAATAGATGTTCTTCTTTGAAAGTTTGGTAAAATTCAGCACTGAAGCTATCTGGTTCTGGGCTTTTTTTGGCGGGGGGACACACTTCTTTTTAATCACTGATTTAGTCTTTACACTCTTTATTGATTTGTTCAGATTTCCTATTTCTTCCTGGTTCAATATTAGTATGTTGTATGTGTTGAGGAATTAATCCATGTCCTGTAGGTTTTCCAATTTGTTGGCATATTGCTATTGATAATTGTTTCTAATAATCTTTTGCATTATGCAGTATAAGTTTTAATGCCTTATTTTTCATTTTGTATTTTATTTATGTCTTCTCTCTTTCTTAGTCTAGCTAATGGTTTGTTGATTTTGTTATGTTTTCAAAGACCACATTTTCATATTGTTGATCTTTTGTATTTTTTTTATGTCTCTATTTTATCTTTGCTCTGATATTTACTATTTTCTTCTACTAATTTTGAATTGTGTTTGTTATTGCTTGTCTGGTTCCTTGGGGTGCATTGTTAAGTTGTTTATTTGAAATCTTTCTACTTTTTCTTAATTCTTTCTGATTATTTTTTTACTGGATGATTTTTAAAGACCTAATTTTAAACTCAGAAATTCTTTCTACAGGGTGCCATGTGAGCTGGTCCCTGGTCACTGGGGGACATGCACAGAGAACAGTGTCTCTGCTGCTGAAGGGGGTGGGGTTGCCAGTAGTGGTAGGTCAGAAGGACCAGTTATTGGTCCTTAGGGAGTTCTTGTGGCATGCAGAAACTTTACCACTGGAGGTGCTAGGGTCAGTAGCAGTAGTGGACATTGGGTGGGCCAGTCATTGGTCAATGGGGAGCTCATGTGGCACACAGCAGCTCTGCTGCTGGAGGAGGGGTGGTGCTGGTGGCAGCAGGCACCTGGAAGGCAAGCTCTCAGTCTCTTAAGTCTCTAGGGAGTGCACACATGGGCCCCTTTGCCCTTTGGTCCTATGTGCAGCCTCCCTCCTGTGCTGGATTATGTTCTACTTGGGGTATACGATATTATGTGGGATTGTGTGCCAGAATCATGGCTGTACTGTTGGGTCCAGTTGGTGTTGTAGTGTTGCAGCCTCCTGTGTGCAGTGGGATAATAAAGGGTCACAGGATGTGGTGATGCATGGGCTATTAAAGTATAGGGAAGAATGTGCTCTGGTTGAGTCTCCTCTCTCAAAATGGTGACATGCCGTAGTAGCCTAACTCTCGGGGGCTGAGAGGCGACTTAGTGTGAAGTCCTTCCCTGAAGCAATGTAGCTATATGGACTTAAGGCAGCTTTCTATACTTAGCTCACAGCTTGGAAGATTGTGGAACTTCCCTTTAGCTAGGACTGCAGACATCCCCAGTGACAAAGGCACTGCTGGGAGTCTCTTGCTTATTTTTCCCTATAACAGGAAGGGGGTCTATTATGGCTCCAAACCATCCTGGCTGGGTGCTTCATTTCTTTCTGTATGCTGCCATCTCAAGTTTTTGTGTCTCAGAGAGTCTTTGTCACTTTCTTGCCGAATTCCAGTGTACTCTCAGAGACATTCTACTCAATTTGCAGTTATCTACTAGTTTTGGTCCTTCTTTGTGGAGGAGGTGAGCACTGGGCATTTCTGGACAAATATGTTGAAGATGTATTCACATTGTTAAATTTAACATCCTCCAAATTTTAAACTTCTCTATGACAAGGTACTCTAAGTTTAAATAAAAAAGCAGTAGACCAGGTATAAGTTAAATTATTTGCAGTACACCAGATAATATATTAGTATCTATAATATATAAATAACTCCTAGAATTTAAAAAGAATAAATTCCCTAATATAGATATGGACAAAAAATATGAAAATGCACTTCATAGAAAAGGATATACAAATGCCCCATAAATATATTAAAAGATGCTCATTCTCAAGTAAATAAGAAAATGCAAAAAGAACAGCAATGAAATAACATTTTAAATCACCAGATTGGCAAATAATGAATTAGTTTGATGATATCATATGTTAATAAGGATGTGATAAAACAAGTACTGTCATATCCTTCTAGTGGGACCATCAATTGGAAAACCATTAAGGTAATTAAACATTAACAATTTAAATGATAACAGTGTTCATATCCCATAAAATCCAGCAATTCTGCTTCTCAGTAGCTAAGTTAGAAAAAAACTAAAACCATGTGTAGGTATAAAAATGTTCACTGAAACACTGTGTATAATACTGATAAACTGTAAACAACCATAAATGAATATTAATAGGGGACTAAATGAACAAACTATAGCATATCCATATTATGAAACTCTATGCAATAATTTACAATGATGAGGTACTGATAAGGCATAATGTTGAATGAAACAAAAGCCAATTTGTGGGCATGTTTGTATATCAAGATAACAATTTCATAAAAAAAGAAAAATGTTAGTATCATATATATTCTATACATACAGAGTTATGCATATAAATGCTTAGAGAAATTCTAGTTTTAAAGGGATGCTAACCTTACCAATAATATATGCTATGTATATAATTAAGAATTAAAAACAAAGAGCAATAAATAGATTAGGTTTCTCTGTATTTGAATATTATTCACTATGGAATTTTTTTTTCCAAGACTAAAGGGCCATTTCCTCAATGTCACAGTTTATAACTGAATATTCAAGGCAAGGACTATGCCAAAGTTACTTCACCCACGATCTTGTTTAATTTCCTTAACATTAAGGATGAGAATTAGGGAGGGACAAGGGAAGCCAAGTCATCCACATGCAGAATTGTATCCTCTCTTTATTTTAAAAATTGATATTTTCTTCATTGTGGAGTTCTGCATTAAATTTGCTTTTAAACAACTGCAAAAAAATAGTGTCTTGATGAATAAGTTCTTTGGTGCCTCCTATATTGTACACCCAAAGTGAATGTTCCACACACTTCACAGTGCAACCTTTGTGTAACACTTTGAGTCTAGTATATTATACTCAATTTACAGGTGAGGAAGTTAGTTTAAGGCCACCCAGCTAGAAAACTAGTAAATAATAGAGCCAGGATTAAAACTCAGGTCCATTAGACTCAAAACCCATATTTACCATCTCTTTGAGTTTCTGTGCAATTTAGTTTTGTCTTGTTTCATTAATTCAATGGAGCTGTGCTTACTCCCAATAATAAAGTGCTTCATTTATCTTCCATGCAGCTGTGCTTCACACCCTATTAGGCAATTCAGTCTGTCTTGCCACACAATTTGTGGAAATGCTTTGTATTTTGCATAGCTTACTATCTGTCAGTGAAATATGGAAAAAATATTATTAGAAATAAGATACGAATTATGTAGGACATAAGTGGTTTGACCCATAGTCTTCAAGAGAAGTATCATAAACCTGTGTAGACTTGAATGTAGACTTACTGGTTTCACCCCATAGCCTAGGAGTGATGAGTTGAGGCTTGGCCCCCTGAAATTTTCCAGAAATGAAGTCAATCAAATGAACCCACCTTATATCAAACCCTCAATGGTATCAAAGAACATAAAACCAAAAAAAAGAAAAAGAAAAAAAAAATCCATCCATAGAACAGCAACTTCAAAGATTAAAGGAATATCAGCCCATGCAGATGAGACAGAACCAGTGTAAGAACTCTGGCAATTCAGAAAGCCAGAATGTCTTCTTTGTTTCAACCTCCACACTAGATCCTCACCAATAGTTCATAACCAGGTGGAAATGGCTGAAAAGAGAGATATGGAATTCAGGATCTGAATAGGAATGAAAATTATCAAAATTCAGGAGAAAGTGAAAATCTAATCCAAGGAATCCATAAAATGATACTAGATGAAAGACAAAGTAGCCATTTTAAGAAAGAACCATACTGATTGGATAGAGGTGAAAAACTCACTATAAGAATTTCATAATATAATCACAAATATTAACAGCAGAAGATACCAAGCTGAGGAAAGAATCTCAGAGCTCAAAGACTGGTTCTTCAAATCAACTCAGCCAGAAAAACATAAAGAGAAAAGAATAAATAAAGAATGAACAAGACCTTCAGTAAATATCAGATTATATACAGAGATCAAACCTGCAACTTGTTGGAATCCCTGAGAGAGAAGGAGAGGAAGCAAATAACCTGGAAAATATATTTGAGGAAATCATCCAATAAAATTTCCCCAACCTCATTAGAGAGGCCAACATTCAAATTCGAGAAATGCAGAGAACCCTTGTGAGATAATATACAAGAGGACTCATCCCCAGGACAAATAGTCATCAGGTTCTCCAAGATTAACATGAAATGAAAAAATATTCAATGCAGCTGGAGAGATAGGGTTGTTCACTTACAAAGGGAAGCCCATCAGGCTAACAGTGGAACTTTCAGCACAAACCCTACAAGCCAGAAGATATTGAGGTCCTATATTCAGCATTCTTAAAAAAAAAGGCATTCCAAACAAGAATTCCACATCCAGCCAAACTAAACTTTATAAGTGAAGAAGAAATAAAATCCTTTTTAGACAAGCAAATGGTAAGGAAATGTGTTACCACCAGACCTGCCTTACAAGAAATCCTTGAGGAAGTCCTAGATATGGAAAGGATAGATCATTACCAGCCACCATAAAAACACTTTTAAGTACACAGACCACTAACACAGTACTAAGCAACTACACAATCAAGTCTGCATAATAACTAGCTAACAACATGATGACAGGACCAAAACCACAAATATCAATATTAACCTTGAAGAAAATGGGCTAAATGCCCTTCTTAAAAGACAAAGAGTGGCAAGTTGGATAAAAAAGCAAGACCTAACTATATACTGTCTTCAAGACATGTATATCACATGCAGTGGCACCCATAGGCTCAAAGTTAAAGGATGGGGAGAAATCTACCAAGTAAATGAAAAAAAAATTGACAGTTTGCTATTGTAACTTCAGACAAAACAGACCTTAAACCAAAAATGATAAAAAAAAAAAAAATTAAAGTAGGATACTGCATAATGGTAAAAGGATTCAATTGAACATGAAGACATAAAAATCCTAATTTTATTTCCACCCAACACAGGAGCACCCAGACTGATAAAACAAGTTCTTAGAAACTTATTAAGAGACTTAAATAACCACACAATAACAGTGAGAGACTGCAACACCCAACTGACAGTATTAGGTAGATCATCAAGGCAGAAAACTAACAAAGATATTTGGGACCTGAACTCAACCTTTGACTAAAGAGACATAACATATATCTACAGAACTCTCCACCCCAAAAAAACAAAATATTCATTCTTCTCATCTGCACATGGCACATACTCTAAAATCAACCACACAATTGGCCATAAAACAATTCTCAGCACATTAAAAAAAAAGATATCATACCACCTACAATCTCAAACCACAGTGCAATAAAAATAGAAATCAGTACTACAAAGATTGCTCAAAATCATACAATTACACAAAAATTAAACAATCTTCTCCTGAATGACTTTTGAGTTAACAATGAAATTAAGGCAGAAATTAAGAAATTCTTTGAAATTAATGAAAATAAATTTACAACATACCAGAATCTCTGGGACACAGCTAAAGCAGTATTAAGAAGAAAGTTTATAGCACTAAATGCCCACATAAAAAAGTTAGAAGAGAAACCAACCCAAATGCCCATCAATGATAGGCGGGAAAAAGAAAATGTGGCACATATACTCCATGGAATACTATGCAGCCACAAAAAGGATGAGGGTTCATGTCCTTTGCAGGGACATGGATGAAACTGGAAACCATCATTCTCAGCAAACTGACACAAGAACAGAAAACCAAATGCCAAATGTTCTCACTCATAAGTGGGAATTGAACAATGAGAACACATGGACACAGCGGGGCGGGGGGGAGGTGGTACATCATACACTGAGGCCTGTCAGGGAGAGGGTGGCTAGAGGAGGGATGGCAGGGGGTGGGGGGATTGGGGAGGGATAACATTAGGAGAAATAACTAAGGTAGATGACAGGGGGACGGATGCAGCAAACCACCATGGCATGTGTATACCTATGTGACAAACCTGCACATTCTGCACATGTACCCCAGAACTTAAAGTATAATAAATAAAATAAAACCAAACAAAACAACTCCACATTTTTCCCCCTTGAATTCTTTCCCAGGTTACTTCCTGCATCATATATACCAGTCAGCTCCAGCAAAGATGGTGAACGGAACAATCTCTCATTAAAAGGTTCCCTGCCTCACTTCCCTTCATGAGGCATTTCAAGTTCTTACCGGTTCAGAAAGTTTACTGAGTCTCTAAAATTGTGTTCTTCTAGAAAATACTCTACACTAGTGCAATGATTTTTTTTCCCCCTAAACTGGACCAAAGCCTTGTTTGCAGAACAAATGGTCAATTACAACTACATGCAAAAATAAAATTCAAATGCGCTCATGTTTTCAATTTAAGTATGTCTGTTGTTTGCTGTTTATTCCTTTGGTATAAATAGAAGCTTTCTGGCTTATTTGAACGCAGATCACATAGTACTGTTTAGATACAATTACTCATTATAAATTAAATCAATCCTTTTCCTTTTCAGAATACTGTGCCCTAACTAGAATCTCTACAACATTATAAAAGCATAAAATATGACTAACAATTTAATTTAAGGCCCTAATTGCCAATGAAAGATAAATAATGCTGCTGTAGGCATCAATGACTGTAATCTAAATAGGCAATAAAATATTTAATGGACAAACGGAAATGCAAAAAAAGTGACTTAGTGCCCTGTTTACAACAAAGCTCATTTTCTGTACTAGCACTGTGGACTTGGAAGATGCAGTTAACCTCTGTAAGCCTCAGTTCCCTCATCTGGAATATGTGAATGATGATAATATGTTTTCAAAAGATTGTTGAGAGGAAAGACGGGAGACTGTAATGCCTAGCATAAGAAAATGATCAGGTATGTTCTTCTTCCTGAACTTGAGTCTCAGCTCAGTAGCTTGTGAGGGATGCTTCCCACCCCTCTCAAATCAGCATGCACTCTGGTTCCAGATTTCTGCTAATGGTTTTGCACCATTTCTCTAAGCAGAGGCCAGAGCCTGGTATTTGATACCTCCCTACCACTGCACTCCTATATCCAGCTGCTCCCCTAATTGTGTCAGTCTTTCTTCAGAATGTCACAACTCTTGGCGGCAAAGCCTTAAGTTCCTCTCTTTTTTTCCATATTCACTGTGTATTAAAGAATTTGGCTTTGCCCAAAGAGGGGTCTGCCCTTTGCCCTTGGCTCCTGGGAAGTGATCTATGTCATATCTGACAGTAGTGTCCCTATTTGTGGGGAGGAAAGGATTTTGAGACACAGCCAATTACTGAACTCAAGCCTTGGTTTACTCATTTTAAAATGGAAATTGGCTGAGTGTGGTGGCTTACACCGGTAGTCTCAGCATTTTGGGAGGCTGAGGCAGGAGGGCTGTTGGAGGCCAGGAATTTGAGACCAGCCTGGGAAACAAAGCGAGGCTGTCCCTACAAAAAATTAAAAACTTAGGTGGGCGTGGTGGTGCATGCTTGTAGTCCTAGCTACTTGGGAGGCTGAGGTGGGAGGATTGCTTGAGCCCAGGAGGTTGAGGCTGCATTGAGCTAAGGTCGTGCCACCTGGGAGACAGAGCCAGACCCTGCCTCAACAACTAAACGAAATGGAGATAATAACATGCATCCTGCAGGGTTAAGGTGATGACTAAATGAGACGCATTCAACAAATGTGAGGTAGAAAACACTTCTCTTGGGCTGGGCGCAGTGGCTCACGTCTGTAATCTCAGTGCTTTGGGAGGCCAAGGTGGGCGGATCACAAGATCAAAAGTTCAAGACCTGCCTGGCCAATATGGTGAAACCCCATCTCTACTTAAAAATACAAAAATTAGCTGAGTGTGGTGGCTGGTGCCTGTAGTCCCAGCTACTCGGGAGGCTGAGGCAAGAGAATCACTTGAACCCAGGAGGTGGAGGTTGCCATGAGCCAAGATCGCACCACTGCACCCTAGCCTGGGTGACAAGTGAGACTCTGTCTCAAAAAAAAAAAACAAAAAAAACACTCTCTTATTCAGCAAGAACTTTATCAATGTTTATTTCCTTTTCCTTTATAATTATGAGAACATGAAGGAAATGGACACAGGATTCCAGGAGAATTCTGCCAAGATTTTCAGTCTTTTCATGATTGGCAGCAGAGTATTTATTTCCATTTTCATTTTGAGTTTTGCTAGTATTCTTCTGCTAAGAAACCAATTTTTTCCCCTGATGAATGCTTTTTTTAAATTCAGCTTTTCTTTGTTAAACAGGGTGTCTCTCCGTCACCCACGCTGGAGTGCAGTGGCCCAATCTCGGCTCCCTGTAGCTTTGACCTCCCAGGCTCAAGCCATCCTCTCACCTCTGACTTCTGGGTTGTTGGAACTACAGGCACATGCCACCTCGCCCAGCTAATTTTTGTAGTTTCTGTAGTGACAAGGTTTCACCATGTTTTCCAGGCTTGTCTCAAACTCTTGGGCTCAATAGATCTGCCTGCCTCAGCCTCCTTAAGTGTTGGGATTACAGGCATGAGCTACCACATCCAGCCCATTCTTGAGTATGCAGGAACAATATTTTTCCATGCAATGTAATTCCAACAGAAGGGAAACCAGGGCTTCGTTCAGTGTCTCAGCGTGAGCCCGTCAGCATCCCCTGATTTCAGGACGGAGGCTACAAGCAGTCCCAGATGTGTGCTGACAGCCACTACATTCCTGGTCTTTCACAGCGTTTACTTTGGCTTGGGAAATGGGAAGAGAGATCACTCTTTCAGTATGAGATAATTTCTTAGAACAGGTTAATTAGGCCTTTCTGAAAATATAAATAAGAAGAGTCTTCCATCAGAAAAACATTTGAGCGTTACATAGATAAATGCATCCCTTCGACACTGAGACATTTTATCTCCACATCTGATGCACTCTTAGTTTTTTATCAGGTCACGTTCCAGAAACTTGGATCTTTTTCCCTGCTACAGTTTCGCAAGTAATACAGTTTGCTTCCATTTTGCTCTGGTGACCCCATGGGATGGTGGGTGGGATGATGAAAAGCAGCAATAAGGCAGTGACTGAGTCTCAATCTGTAATGTTTCCAGTGCAGATGATCAAATGAACCCATCATAAACATATTTGGGAAAATATACAAAGAACTTCACAGAAAGCTCTCAACTGGAGCGCCTGAAGGGACCAGCCAGGGAGGCTTATGCAAGCCAGGAACAGTCAGGCATGAGTAATGCCTTAGGGTGGGTTTTGTTTTCTTTCACACTTTCCTCAATGACAGTGTGGAAGATAATGTTTCCACAAAACGCATGCATTTACAAGCTCCCTCACTCTCATGCTGGTGGTGCACCACATGGGGCTCTGCCTCCCGTGCAGGCTGGGCTGGATGGAAGGAAACGACCACAGCAAGGAAATTTAAAGGAAATGACCACAAGAAAGAAATTGAGAGGAAATGACTACAGCAAGGCATGTCAGAGGGCTTCCTTTGTGGCTCGAAAGAAGCATCATGGTAGAGTTATTGCCAGATTTCGCACAGTATTCCCCCCTTATCCATGGAGCATAGATTCCAAGACTCTCAGTGGGTGTCTGAAACCATGGATAGTACCAAATCTTATATACACTATGTTTTTTTACTATATATACATACCTATGGTAAAGTTTGATTTATACATTAGGCACAGTGTGAGATTAACGATAATAGCTAATAATAAAATAGAACAATTATAACAGTATGCCAGCATCACTAAGTGCTTTGGGACCATCATTAATAAAGGTGACTGGAACACAAGCACTCCATCCCAGCACAGTGGATCTAAACACCAAGATGGCCCCTAGGTGACTCATTGGCGGGGAGCACTACGAGGCCGACACGCTGGAGAACCGGATGATTCACGCCGGCGGTGGAAATGGGGCAGGGTGTGAGATATTATCAAGCTACTCAGAACAGCACCAACTTAACACTTAGGAATTGTTTATTTCTGGAATTTTCCATTTCATATTTTTGGTCTGCTGGTGACCTCAGAAACCGGCCTGTGGATAAGCGGGGACGTCTGGCTGCAGGGTTCTAGGAAAATCCCCCACACTAAAGGAGGTAACTTAAGAAGGCCGAGAACAAAGTTAGAGGAGAAATGAGCCAAGAAAGCAGAGAGGAAAAGCGCTCAGAGAATGGGGAATGCTGCTGGTTGGTTGGTGGCTTCAGAAAGGTGTCAAATTCTCTCTACAAACAATTACAGGCCAGGCATGGTGGCTCACACCTGTAATCCCAGCACCTGGGGAGGCTGAGGTGGGCGGATATTGAGGTCAGGAGTTCGAGACCAGCCTGGCCAACATGGCAAGTCCCCATCTCTACTAAAAATACAAAAATTAGCCAGGCATGGTGGCTTATGTCTGTAATCCCAGTTATTCAGGAGGCTGAGGCATGAGAATCACTTGAACCCAGGAGGCGGAGGTTGCAGTGAGCTGAGATTGCACCACTGCACTCTAGCCTGGGAGACAGAACAAGGTCTTGTCTCAAAAAACAACAACAACAACAACAACAACAACAAAAACCCCACAATTACAAACACACTTGGCCATTAAACTTGAAACAGTAAAAACCAGCTTTGTCTATGAGAATAAATAAATGAAAACTGCTATAGGCATTATGCTTCAAGATCACAGTCGTGTGTGAGGACACTACAGGGAGGGTCCCCTGAGTTGATAATCAGAAATACATGTGAGGCTGTAAAAATATACATTCTCTGCAGTTTCCCAAGATTGTGTAGGTGTGGGCTGAGACCTAGGAATCTGTATTTTAAACATCTCTTTTGGTGATTCTGATTGGCAGCTCGGTTGGGGAACTGCTACAC
Source organism: Cacajao melanocephalus (assembly GCA_963573385.1). Taxonomy (NCBI): domain Eukaryota; kingdom Metazoa; phylum Chordata; class Mammalia; order Primates; family Pitheciidae; genus Cacajao; species Cacajao melanocephalus. The sequence goes on along the minus strand of CAUYLG010044510.1, from coordinate 30,294 downwards.
TAGACTTGCGCTTTTTAATCTTGGCAGCACAGGAGAATCACCTGGAAAGATTTTCAAAAATCTTGCTGGTCATGCCACACTCCAGGCCACTGAACTCAGAACCTCTAGGGTGAGAGTGGGCATCCGTGATTTCAATGTGCAGCCACGGTTGAGACTCAGTGCAGTGGACCCTAAGTTCCCTCAGGAGGAACATGGGTTCATGTATGTACCTCCCTAAACCAGTACCCTCCACAATAAAGCCAGACCTTCCATTTTATAAAGCTGAGTTACACATGGAATTTGTTTGTATTAAACCATGCTTTTCCCAGAAAACAAAACTGAATCCTTTTAAACAAAGTTTTAGATATTTAGAGGACAGTTTGTCTATGCTTTAGGGGGGGTGACAGCTCTAATAAGAAACTTAGTTGCTTGGAGGCCACAAGTAGTTGAAGAGGAAAGATCTGCCAGGCGCAGTGCCTCATGCCTGTAATCCCAGGACTTTGGGAGGCCAAGGTAGGCGGATCATGAGGTCAGGAGATCGAGACCATCCTAGCTAACACGGTGAAAAAAAAAAATTAGCCGAGTGTGGTGGCACACACTTATACTCCCAGCTACTTGGGAGGCTGAGGCAGGAGAATCACTTGAACCTGGGAGGTGGAGGTTGTGGTGAGCAGAGATCGTGTCACTGCACTCCAGTATGGGCAACAGAGCCAGACTCCGTCTGAAAAAAAAAAAAAAAAAAAAGGAAAAACCAACAGATGCCTGGGTTGTTCTCCTCTGGGTTGTTCTCCTGATTTGTGATGGATACAAGAAATATTCCTCATGAATGTCAGGTCCCAGATTTTCTGATATGCAAGAAACTCCACAGTGTGGAGCAGCAGCCATGTGGTCTTGTAGCTTACAGTCTGAGCACAGAGAACAGCCCCAGCATAGCTGGAGACCGGCCACAGGCCCTGACAGCTGCACACTACGTCCTGTAACACATTTGACTTTAGGACCCTGTATTTATGCATCACGCTGTACACATCTTTTTTTTTCCTCCTCTCTTCGTAGAGAGGTATTTATTTTCATTATGAAGACCTCTATTATGTATGGTAGACTGTTTAACTCCGGGGCAGTTGAACTGCCTCAAATTCAGCTGCATAAAACAGAAGGCAGGTCCACAGCCATCTTCCCTTGGACTGGCCTGGGCTTGCTTCAGTTTGCTGAGAGCAGAACCCAGCTTGGTTGCCCAAGGATGCTGCTGTACTTTTGCACAAACTTACACATGGAGCACCTAAAATCAGGGGCACTAAATAATGGTAATCCAATCATATGGCAAACTGCAGCAGGAATTCGCTGCCACCTTCCTTTTCCCTCAGCGCTAAGAACATCTACTCTTAGTGACAGGTGACTCATCTGCCACTGTTCTAGCAGGCTCTTCTAAGTGAAGACACAAACAAGAGCAATGTCAACCCTGACGGATGAGCTTGGTGGGGGAGGAGAAGCCTCACCGGTCAGAAAGGGATGCTGGCCAGGTGCGGTGGCTCACACCTGTAATCCCCAGCACTTTGGGAGGCCGAGGCGGGCGGATCATGAGGTCAAGAGATTGAGACCATCCTGGCCAATATGGTGAAACACCGTCTCTACTAAAAATACAAAAATTAGCCAGACGTGGTGGCACACACCTGCGGTCCCAGCTACTCCGGAGGCTGAGGCGGAAGAATCGCTTGAACCCAGGAGGCGGAGGATGCAGTGAGCCGAGATTGCGCCACTGCACTCCGGCCTGGCAACAGAGCAAGACTCCATCTCAAAAAAAAAAAAAGAAAGAAAGAAAGGGATGGCATTTTCTTCTGCTCCATCTTTCTGCTTCCTGCAGAAATACTCACCCACTCTTTGGATGGGCAACTTGAGCTGCCCTCTCCTGATTTCTCCTGTAACCACAAACACCCCTTACTCCAACCATCACTTCTTAAAACTGCAGATGACTGGCTGACTCTGGGCATGCCATTGATTGGGCTCATTCCTTTCCTGGGATCATTCTCCACTTGAGAGCTCTGAAGTCATTATACCGAAGTAAGTAATTTAGACACATTGCTTCAAATGCTCCTCTCGCTCACATCTGTAAAGTTTAGCAAATAAAGCAAATGCCTGAATTTCCTATCTCTGGACATACAGGGAAACACTGAAGAAGTGATTTCCTCTCTTCTTCATAGAGGCTGCCCGCAGCAGGCAAGGTATATCCAGCACTCTTTGCACAAAATCCTCAGAGACTAAACTATCGCACAGGTCACGGATTTTCTTCCTCTTCCCTGCTTATTCAATGACTCAGAAGGTTCAAAGTAAAGGCTTTTGACCTAATTTGGCCTTAAGTGGGAAAAGGTTCCACTGCTCTCTCACACTGAGTTTCAAAGCAGAAGAGAAATGGAACAGGGCTGTATTTAATTCTGAGTATAATCTCTTTGCTGTTGGCAATGTTCTGGGAATAGTAATGAATTTTTGCCTTCCATGAATAAATTTTTCAGAATCTAAAGTTGAAGCTCAAATAATTGTTAGTATTTTCCCCATAGTGTTTTTCAGTTTTCCTTGGAAGAGAAGTGGATTGAATTACAATACCTCAGTTTCTCATTTTGTAAGCTGCCAAGAACAGCATGAAATGTCCTGGAACTAAAGAAACCTAAGGACAAATGATACCAGGAAACCCATCTGAAATTCTTTGGGGAAAAGCATATAACTTATGCAGACCACCCTGGGTTATCCAGTTTTTAAAACTGCCTGCATACTAGACAAACATCTTTTGGACCATGTTTCTTTCCTAAGGGAAGCTCGAAGACAGCAAACTAATTTGCAAATTAGGTATTTGTCAAACATTTTTAGGAAGATAAATCTTGAGCAAAACAAACTTTTTGATTATATTCAGAAAACACCAAAAATACTCTGGGGGTGTTAGATTGAGAAAGCAGGGGTCATCTAAAAAGCCAATATGGAGGATTGTGGTGACGATCAGACTGTGATACCGACAGTAATATGTATACTACGTCTTTTTATTCTTTTCACCAACAGTCTCGAATGCTGGTTTCAGCCCAAGACCAAGAAACCCAAATCTTTATGGAATTTAGGCAAATTCCACATCAATTTATATTCATTTATAGTTATCCCATTTTTAAAATGAAGCCTATTTTATAGGTAGTGAAACAAAGCTATAGAGAACATATGTACTACTAAGGTCCTATGGCTTTGAGACTTTTTTTTTTGGTTGATTGATTGATTGATTGAGACGGAGTCTCGCTCTGTCACCCAGGCTGGAGTGCAGTGGCGTGATCTCGGCTCATTGTAACCTCTGCCTCCCAGATTCAAGCAGTTCTCCTGCCTCAGCCTCCCCAGTAGCTGGGACTACGGTGCCTGCCACCATGCCCAGCTAATTTTTGTATTTTAGTAGAAGCAGGATTTCACCATATTGGCCAGGCTGGTCTCAAACTCCTGATCTCAAATGATCCATCCACCTCAGCTTCCCAAAGCGCTGGGATTACAGGCATGAGCCACCATGCCTGGCCAAGACATTTTAATTAAATGCTTAACCAAGTCCAGAATTTGGTCTTTCTAACCCCACATCCATTACACTTTCCACTCTACCCCACGGCTCCCTATGCAGAAGACTGTAATCCAATCAGCTCATCTCCCAGAGGTCCAGACTCAGGCAGGGACAGTAAACATGGAAGAGAAGCGCAAGAAATTGACAAGGCTTGAGGAATGACTGATGGAAGCTGGATTGAACTAAAGAAGTAGGAGCTCTCAGCTGGGAACAGGAAAGGCACAACTGCAATAAGATACCCAGAATGGACAGAGTGCTATGCTGGCGAAGGGGCAGATAATAAAGCTCCTTAATAAAGATAATAAGTCTCACGTAGCTTTACGTGGCTCTATGATAAACATACAGCAACTCTCCTGAAAGGACCAAGAGTAGGTAAGGGATCGGGGCAACAGAAGCAGCACCAGTAACCAGGAGGGAAGCTGACCCTGGGAGAAATACCCAAGAAAGGCCGTCAAAAGGGAGGAACAGCAAACACCTACCATAATTTTAACGAGAGAGAGGAAAAGTAGTCAAGGAGGAAGATGCAAGAAAGGCCGTAATAAAAAAATTAAAAAAAAAAAAGATATTGGTGGGGATGTGGTAAAAAGGGAACACTTTCACACTGCTGGTGGGAATGTAGACTGGTACAACCACTATGGAAAACCTACACGGAAAACAGTGTGGAGATTCCTTAAAGAACTAAAAGTAGAACGACCACTTGATCCAGCAATCCCACTGCTGGGTATCTACCCAGAGGAGAAGTCATAAGATACTTGCACATGCATGTTTCCAGCAGCACAATTCACAATCACAAAAATATGGGACCAGCCCAAATGCGCATCGATGAATGAGTGGATAAACTGTTATATGCATATTCCATGGAATACCACTCAGCTGTAAAAAGGAACAAAGTATTAGCATTCACAGCAACCTCTTTGGAACTGGATACCATTATTCTAAGTGAAGTAACTCAGGAATGGAAACCTGAACATCGTACTGATGGCAGAGGCTGCTGCCATCAAGCTGGCTATGCAGCTGGGGCTGCGCACTCCATTGAGCTGGTGGGAGCCCCGTTCATTCCGAGCTGGGATGGGAGCCTGGGGCCGCTGCAGCCACCTGAACTGCAGCTGCAGACGCAGGCCTCCTGCTCCACGGAGAGGCAGGAGCCTTGCCTTCATGTGTGGGGCTACAGCTGCCCAAACTGCAGCTGTGGACCCAAGCCTCCCTGTGCTCTTGGGGGAGCCAAGAACAGGCAGGATCTGCCTTCCCCGGTGCAGCTGCAGCTGCCACACCCAGGGCTGCAGACCTGGGCCTCCCACTCCAGGAAACACGCAGGAGCCAGAGACTAGCTGGAGCCCTGCCCCCTCTGAGATGTCAGGGCAGGAGCTCCAGGGTGCAGCTGTAGCCCACCCTCCCAGGCACAGGACCAGGGTCTCTGCAGCCTGCCCCCTTGAGTGCCCCAGGAAGGATCCCCCATCGCTGAATGCTCAGGGGTGTCTGCACCCACCGCCTCGCCTCTCTCTATTCCCAGCGCCTGCTCAGATCTCGGAGCTGGGTTGGGGCCATGACCCTGGTCCATGAATGGCAGCAGGAGGCAGAGTCCTGGGTGGAAAAGAGGGGGATCCCCAGTTAGGCCCCACCTTCAGGCCAGGGAGGACCTGAAGGCTGGGGGCCAGGCTGCCAATCCTACCAACAAAAGTGGGGACTCATGGTGCCTCTTCCGCCCACCCATGGCTGCCCATGGACAAGCGGCACGTACTTCCTCCCCTCTAAGGTCCCTAAAAGCCCTGGGCTCAGCCAGAGCAGGCAGGAAGATGGCCAGAGGACAAAGAGGGCAGAGAGAGGATGGGACTGGATGACCAGCTACAGAGACCTGCAGAGATGAGTCACCCTTTCCAGGGCCTCCTCTCTGCTGAGAGCTGAACCCTCAATGGGATGACCTCCTCACAGAGAGGAGCTACCCAATCCTCTGAGCTGTTTTAACACTAAATAAAACTCTTCTTTTTCACCCTTCACTTGTCTGTGTACCTCATTCTTCCTGGACGCAGGACAAGAACTCGGGCAAAGGCACTGTGGCCACAGACGTTTCCCACCAGAAAAACTGACACCCCAGGGATCCTGTAACAGTATGTTCTCACACATCAGTGGGAGCTAAGCTGTGCGGATGCAAAGGCCTGACAATGATACAGTGGACTTTGGGGACTTAGGGGAAAGACTGGGAGAGGGGTGAGGAATTAAAGTCTACAAAATGGGTACAGTGTATAGTGCTTGGGTGATGGGTGCACTGAAAATTTCGGAAATCACCACTGAAGAACTTACTCACGTAACCAAACACCACCACCTGTTCTCCCAAAACCTATGGAAATAAAAAATAAAAATAAAAAAGGGAAGAAAACTAAGACATCAACCATATTAAATGCAGCAGAGAAACTGAGAAAGGCTAAGAAAGGCCATTGGATTAGACCATAGATTCTCAATCTCTGTTGAACATTAGAAGCAGTGGGAAGCTTCTACAAGATACTAACCCAGAATCTGAATTAATGCCCACTGGATTAAACTGTATGGCCAGCGATGACTTTAAAGAGAGAACAGCTCTATAATCCTATTTTAAAGTTGGGAAACAGATACACTCAGTGACATCAGAAATGTGTTTTCCAGTCGCAAGATTCAATATGTAAATGTACATTATTATTTTATTTTTAAATTTACATATGTCAATGGGAAATAATGCGCTTGGATAACACGTTCAGCATTTGAACATCTCATGCCTGGGATTACACTGGTTGAGCCTCCCACATCACCAAGCAAATGCTTGAATAAACATAAGGGCTCTGAGCAAGTGCCCTGAAAGCCAGGGAACACGACTATGTTTCAATTTAAGAGAAGTAAGCCTCTTGGAAAACACTGTTCCTCTTGTTCGCTCCCTCTTTAACGGGCCTTTAAGTCCAGGGCTCATTCCAGAAAGTCCTTTAGCCAATCTTAGCTCCTCTCATGGTAACGTATTCACAGTGAGAAAGGAGATCCTATAAGGTCAGGCAGACTGTTGTTAGAAATGTGATCCAGCAACTTTAGGTTTGAAGAAACCCACGCACACAAGCCCACGTCCACACCCCACATTCAGACCTGTCTGTCTCCATTATCCCAATACACCACTGGGGTCTTTCCCTATATTCAAGAAGTGGACTCTAGAACTGCCCTGTCCATTTGTAAGGAATAGCACAAGGTAAGACGCCTGAAACTAGCAAGTGAGAAAGTCTTTACTTATTCTAAGCAAATGACTCCCAAGGACAAGGTAGGGTGTAGTTGGCAGCTTCTTCAATGTTGCTGCACATTTGCAACATACATTTAATTTATTTTAGCTAATGAAAATGCTCACTAGTGACTATGTCTGAGCCCCTGTGGAAAAGAAGTAGTGCAGTACCCAAAGATGTTTAAGTATCTCTGAAAGGCAAGAAGAATCTGTGTTAGGGGGTGGCTCTTTATATAGAGACATTAAACTCATAGCCAAGAGGGTAATAGTGATTGTTACAAAATCAGGGGTAACAAGGGGGAAAGAGAAGTGAGAGGGATGAGAGAACGTAATGTCTCCTTCACATTCTGTTTTTGAAACAGGATTCGAGAAGGATATTGTACCATTTGGTATTCATTATTTTCGTTCACGCACATGGCTAATTATTTCTACAGCATTCAGATCTCGTTAAAACAAACGTGTTTTGCACATACACCCCCACCTTTAAAAATATGCCTTTTATTCCCTTTTCCAGAGTCTTGAGGAAATAATCTGATGGACTGTCTTAGGAGCAGTGCTTTGGGAATAAATGTAGACTATATGCTAAAAAATGTAACTTGCTCCTAAAACTTGCATAAACAAATCAAAGAAAAGGACATTGTAGCATTTTGAGTATAAACAAAATTATTCTCAACTTAACTTGCAGATCTTTTTTTAATGTTCAGTAATAAATCTTACTCCCAGAAGATTACACTGTCCTCTCTGTCCCCAAACTTCTCCTCCTCCTCCATTCCGCTAGTTGTCTTTAATGTCAGATCCATAATTCAGTTGTCTGGCTTGAACTCATTACGGGAATCATCAGACTTGATTTTCCTGAGGCCAGCCTTGAGTGAGGGTCTTCTGATCCTAAATGGTCAATGTTTCCATAGTCTCAGGAATCATTCTCTGAAAGCGTTTCACCTTCTCCAGGCTGTGGGTATGTGGCTATACGAAAACACATTGAGTGATTATCTAGTGAATTTGGGTGACTCTTGTTCCAGCGAACTAGGAGGCTGTGTATGTTCCTTCACCTGAATTGCTGGGTCTGATGTGCGGATGGCCTTCGTTCCCTTGCTGGGTGAGCCAGGTCAGCACTAACGTGTCTTACCATAACTGCAGACCTTCCGTAACTGGTGCTCATGTAACTGCTAGAGCTTGGCTCAAAGCAAGGTAGAAACCTGTGACAATGGTGACCATTCCTGCCTTCCCCTCACATTAACCAGTTTGTGGTTACGCACAAACAGGGTAAGTAGTTCTTGCCCCGCCCGGATGGATGGCATTGGAGGCCAGGCTCTGAAGAGCTGCTTGTAAAAATCTGGAGCTTAACTCCCCTACAACAAGAAGCTCCTTTACGCTTTGGAACTTCAGAGAAAGGAGCCAAGTTACCCATTTCAGAGCAGGGAGATTCCAGGGAAGTCACCTGGGTGTCGGCTTCTGAGAACTGTCTTCTCATGCTCACACTCCCCTCCTGTTCCCGGCCCCGCCCTCCTGCTCTCATCAGTTACCCCGATTATCACCATCATTGCTCCCGCCCGGTCCCTCTCCTATCATCACCTCTGCCCTGGAGTGAAAGAAAAAAGACACCTTACCATGGTTTTTCCCACCAGCAGCACCAGGAAGCTGCTACTGCCATTTCTATTTAAATGGACATGGATGCTGGGCAGAGAGACACTCCGAAGCCTGGAAGTTAAGCCAAGTGTTCAGATCATTCTTTTCCCAATACAATGTGAATATCTTGCTCTTCCTTGTACTGTAGAAGGTTCTCTCTTCATATAGATGGGATATTCAGTTTACGTACAGGTTTACATTTCAGCATGAAATCTCCCACCCACTTGTGTCACCAACCTTTATGGAGTGCCTACTACCTATTAGTGTCCAGTAGTAGGAATAATAATAGCTAATACCTACAAAGCACTTTCAGTCTGCTAGGGCTTTGCATGGAGCAGCCCTATTAAGTAAGCACTCTTCTAGTTGCCATGATACCATCTGATTAAATGAGGTGCTTCACAGAAACAGATATACGGTGATATAATCTACACGAATGCAGTTCCTTTATAACTGAATCTTCCCCATTGCCATCCCTACCCTGCCTATTTTTCTCAGGTCCCTTATCATGTTATTGCACCCCAAAAGACTTTTCCTGGAAAAATGATTGCTTACTACATGTCAATTGGCTGTTCAGTTTCAGAAATACAAGTAGAAAGACATGGAAGACAGCATCTAGCAACCTCTAGATCTAAGCTCTCTGAGAGCAAGAACTATGTTTTCTTCTTCTCCACCTTAAGGCCTTGGCACTGTGCCTGATACATACTGGATAGGTGCGTGCCAAATATGTGTTACGTAAATGAATTCCACGATGTGCCATGTGTTAACATCCTGTCTTGTAGTAACTGCTGAGAACTTCATAATATTTGCTGACCAGGTTGTTCTGGTGTCTGATGCTCCACTGAAGGACACAACAAAATTGAAAATCTATTCAAGGTTCTATTAAGAATAAATAAAGTGCGATGTGGGATGGAAGCCATGGTATAAATGAGAAAAGTTGATGCTCTTTGACATGAATTGATCTGTTCAGCACAATCTAACCACAGAACAAAGCAAAGTTTTCCTTCAAGCACAGAATGAGTTCCCTCTGGGATTTATAAAGTGGACCAATCCAGAGGGGCCATGGCTCCCACCCCTACCATTTAAAACTAGCTGATTTTTAGTGTATTCTCCAGTTTCACCTATCTCCCCTCTCTTAGCAATCTGTTACGGATTTGTTTGCTGGAATGACTTGGGGTGGTGGGTGGGATCAGGAGTGAGTTTAAAGCATTTCATTTCACCCCCAGTAAAGGGTAACATGATTTAATCAGTTAGTCTGCTAAGATGGGCACAGAGTTACCTGATAACTATTGGGGCCATGCCACTGGGTGAAATCTTTTCGTTAAGTGACTCTGAAATACAATCCCAACCTGAAATTGCTGAGTCAGTGGGAATTTCTCTGGGCATCCATGTTCAGCTGGCCCTAGAAATGATTCTGATTATGAGACAATGCATTTTGGCAACAGGTGCTGGCTTTTATTTTCCAGGTTCCACACTTAAAAGTGTCCAGTTCATTAAGTTCAAGGGCTGGAGTCGATTAAGGTAGCCCCGAATGATGTCTGAAGACACTCACTGTATTTTAATTATACTAAACCATGGCACTCAGGCAGCTGGTAAAGCTGAAGTCAGAACTCTGCCTGGGCCCTCATTTACAGAAAATAATTCCCCAAACTGAATTGCCCGAATCTGACTAAGTATGGGGGACCATTTTAAAAACGGCTTCATGCAGATATTTTGAAGTGGTAAGAATAAGGTACGGTTTCCCCTATGGCTCCAGGATACTTCTACTTCTCATATGCCAGGAACCCAGGTGTTGAGCCCAAAAGAAAGCCATAGAAATAAGCACGGATGTCATGCTGTTCACGAATGTCACAGTCTCCTTAAACCCCATTTTATTAAACTTTTCAGTGAGCCACTCATTCAGATTATTCCACAAACATTTTATGTGCCAGGTACATCATGGTGGCGGCATATGAAGTAAAATGTGACTTAATGCCTTGTTTCCTTCAAGGAGCTTCCAGTCCACAAGGGGCTAATGGGGAAACGAGTGGTGACTGAAGCTAAATGGCAGTTGCTCCTGTCTTCCTAGCATGGTGGTAACAAGCTAGAGGTTGTCCCACCCAGGAGGGATGACCAGCACAAGTGTGTCACCTCAATCAGCACTGTTGTTTTCAATAGCAGAGCAAGGAGATCCAAACAGAATTAATGGTTTTCTTTTTAGTTTTTGTTTTTTTGAGACAGAGTTTCGCTCGTTGCCCAGGCTGGAGTGCAATAGCATGACTTCGGCTCACCACAACCTCTGCCTCCTGGGTTCAAGTGATTCTCCTGCCTCAGCCTCCTAAGTAGCTGGGATTAGCAATTCTCCTGCCTCAGCCTCCCAAGTAGCTGGGATTAGAGGCATGTGCCATCACGCTCAGCTAATTTTGTATTTTTAGTAGAGATGGGGTTTCTCCATGTTGATGAGGCTGGTCTCGAACTCCAGACTTTAGGTGATCCACCCGCCTCGGCATCCCACAGTGCTGGGATTACAGGTTTGAGCCATGCACCCAGTGTTGTTGTTGTGTTGTTTGTCTCGAACTCCCGCATTTTGTTTTTCCCCCCGCCTCGGCATCCCAAAGTGCTGGGTTTACTTGTTTGCGCCCTTCACCCATTTTTTTTTTTTTTTTTTTTTTTTTTTTTTTTTTTTTTTTTTTTTAGACAAAGTCTTGCTCTGTTGCCCAGGCTGGAGTGCAATGGTGGAATCTCAGCTCACTACAACCTCTGCCTCCCTGGTTAAAGCGATTTTCCTGCCTCAGCTTCCCAAGTACCTGGGACTACAGGCACCTGCCACCACACCCAGCTAACTTTTTGTATTTTTATTAGAGATGGGGTTTCACCATGTTGGCCAGGCTGGTCTCGAACTTCTGACTTCAGGTGATCCACCCACCTTGGCCTCCCAAAATGCTGGGATTACAGGCATGAGCCACTGCACCCAGCCAAATTATCGGTTTTCAAAGTGTTTCTTCTTCTTCTTCTTCATGCTGCAAGAACATTCAAATGACATTTGGGGGCTTAACATCCCTTGGCTTTACCCAGATGTGTCCATAGAAAAAAATGACGCCATAACCAAATAGAAAATCTCTTGAAACATTATTTTACTTTTCGTCTTTTTTTTCAATACTAGTCAATTCAAAGCATAGACTACCATCAAAGGGTGCATTCAGTCCCAAAACTGCTTACAAGCAGTGCTTAGAGAGGACAATGGGACTCTGCCTGGGCCCAAACAACCCATTATGACCTCGTTTTTAAAAATTACGTTTTTCCCAGCTGTAGAAACTTCCTGCTGCTCTTCCACATTTATATAGAATTACCCGTGTCTACATCTATGTATTAATCATTCCTACTTACATGCCTGCCTGCAATGGGTCTATTCAGAGTCCTATGTATCTATATAGCTAGCTAGCTAGCTAATCTCCATACCTACTAATTTAATTTTTTTTCTGCTTACTTCCTTTTTCCCCTGTGTTTCAACTCATTCAGATCTCTTCTCGGCATTAGAGATTATGTTTATTTTTGTGGCTAAATCTTGGTCAGCCCAACAGCAATATTTAAAGAAACAATCTCAGATGTCTACCTTTTATTACCTCTGAGGCCTTGGTGATATATAAAAAAAGGGGACCTCTATGGCAAGTTTCATGACAGGTCTGCTTGTTAGAAACAACAACAATAATAACAGTTTTAATATCGTCTCCACCTTCCTGACCATTTGTTCTCTTGGAGGTCAGCTAGGTGCTGGCAGTTCCCTAGGAAACATTGTATTACACAGAATACCATGCCACCTAGCTAACTTCTGGCTCTGGCACCCTATCCGCTGACCCCTTTTCGACAATCAGCAGTAGGAATGAATTTAGAATACAACAAAAGGGCCTCTTGGATTTGGTAGTTGATCAAGAATCTCAGAGACACTTAAAATATATATGCATGAACTAAAACAGGCCCAAACCTCTCATCAACCCACATGTCACATAGTCACAAAAATATCCAATGGAGGTTCTGGCCCAGAATAGAAAAGTCCTGGTTTTAATGAGCTATGAAAATGGGGGACTTAAAAAAATCACAAATGTGCAATTTCTTTTATTTCTTTCACTTTCAAGAACAATCTCATGCATAGAGCCCAAACTAGAGATCTGTAGCTTTTAGTGACTTTCTCTCTCACTTACGCTGGGGGAACCTTCCTCCCCTGTCCTCTGACCTGTCTTAACAGACACAGACACATAATATAATTCAACAGTGCTGCTGTCATTAGCAGCCACTGTGAACCCAAGTAACCTTGCATACAAGTCTCATGGAAAGCACACATTTCCCAGTTGCTATTAATCACTGACATATTGATAGTGTGGAGGTAACACTGCGTTTGCTGATACTGGGGGAGGGGCAGAGATGGGAAAGGGGCAGTTATAAATTGCTGAGTTACTGTGTTTGTATTCAGCACATCTTGCAGCAAAGATTCTGTTTCTCTTTCTCTCTCTCTCAGACACACACACACACACACACACACACACACACACACACACACAAAATCAGTATAAAGATTCTGACTCATGCCTGGAAATACAATCCCAAGTCTAGATAAAGAGAAGGGCTAATGAAGGATCACGGTTGAAGCTGTCTGATTTGTACACACTCAGCACACATCAGACTTGATTGCATAGGTCCAATTTTCCCAGAGACATGCGATCATGACTTCTTGAGCTCAAAACCTGTGGATAATTGTTGTTTACCCCAATATTCCACTTTCCTTCTTTTCCTAAGAAGTAGAAACCTTGGTTTTGAGGGAGACACATTGCTGCCCAACTGAATGACTTGATCAGTTACTCCCTTGCAGCTAGGTGTGCCTAGACTAAATCCTGGTTGACATGAAGTAAACAAAAATGTGGTATGGTTCCTTCCTCTGGGAAGTGTTTTTGGAAAGGGGGTAAGTCCTTCATCTCTTCCTCCTTTCTGCTTTCTGAAATGCTAATGTTAAAGGCTAGAGCTACGCATCCATCTTGTATGTGAGAAATAGGCCAATGCGCGTGGATCACCTGAGGTCAGGAGTTCAAGACCGGCCTAGCCAACATGGGAAACCCTGTCTATAATTAAAAAAAATAATAAAAAAATTAGCCATGCCTGGTGGCGCGTGCCTGTAGTCCCAATTATTTGGGAGGCTGGGGCCAGAGAATCGCTTCAATGCAGGAGGCGGAGGTTGCAGTGAGCTGAGATCGTGCCACTGCACTCCAGACTGGGAGACAGAGCAAGACTCTATCTCAAAAAAAAAAAAAAGAAAAAAGAAAAAAGAAAAGAAAAAGAAATATATTACCAGATAGCAGAATAGAAAGGTGACAATGTTCCTGAGCCTGTGCAGTGACCATATTCACCCTAGACTGCCTACCTCTCAACCACTTTTATGTGAGAGAAAAATAAACGTCTATTTCTTTAGCCTTTCTTTTTTTCTTTTTTTTTGGTGATATGGAACTGAACCTAATCCTAACTGTTACAAATAGACCTTAGAGGTCATAATAGACTTCATTTTACAGATAAGGAAACTAATGATTAAAGATCAACTTTGATAAATGTCTCAATCGGGAAGCAGAGTTGGCAAATTAATTACACTTCTGTTTAATCTTCTTTTTCTAAAGATAGATGATGGAGGTTCTATTTTATATGCCTATCAGTATCTGCTAAATGAATACGGTTTTATATTTCACATGTCTGTGAATTTCTGAACCTCTGAGGTCTTCCAACTGGCACATCTAATCCCAAGTCACACATATTCAAGGAATAAGCTATTAAATAATAAAAAATGTGAACAGGAATAGTAATGAACAGACTTGAGAAAATTTTTTTCCTGCTACGTTCATTAGATTCCACGTCTTAATCTGCATTTTAGTACATATATCTATAAAACTATATTAATTTGCACTGGTATTTTAGAAAGTGCTAAATGGAGATTTTCAAATTTGGGTGATAAGTCAGTATATGGAATGTGGAAAGGTATCTTTACTTCAATATGTGTGCAAGATAATCTACGCTGTAGCCATAAAATATACCCCTGGATGCTTTCACAGAATAATACTGAAACACTCCCTGAAACTAATACATATTGGTAAACTGACAAAACTCATTTATTAAATTCAATTAATGGAGACGAATAAATTACTTGTCTCTTACTGGTGCTCCTCTGTGCCCCCTCCCAATCTTCACTCCGACAAATCATGCAATAGCCATTAAAATAGAAGGAAACTTTCTTCCTCTATGACAAAGTAGCTTGAAATCATCTGCCTTGTCTTCTAAAATTCCTCTCTTGTTGCTTGCTAAATATCCAAAGGGAAAATGATCCTGGAGGGATGGGCAGTATGTGGTTACCCCTATTCTACCAGACCTCCAACCCACACAAAGAAACCCGCTACCCAACAGAGGTTCTTCCCTCCTTCGTACCTCCACCCACATGGGTGAATAAACCTGATTTCCAACATAGGTTCTTTCTTTGGGCCTTCCCTCACAGTTATGGCCAAAAAAGCTTAGAAGGATAATGAGCATCCTTTCAAATAGAAGAAATGCACTACAGAAATGAGCAGCAGAATCACAGTTGTGCACTTTGCCATCAATTTTTACTCAGGCGGTGAATGCCCACGGATGGGGTTAACTCCAGCATTTGCACGCACCCACCCATGTGCTCTTGGCTCCTGGTAAGCACTTATAGGCATTCAAAGATGTGCAAAAGGGTATATGTCTTCAATGCTCTCTGCCCCTCACAAGCATCTCTGATCACATCCAACATCTGCTTAAATGCTAGCTTCCCTTAAAGACAAACTCTCCTTCTTTATTTCATTCCGCCAGGACTGAAGCCCTGGCTTGGGACTATTTGCCTTGAAAAATGAGTTTTCTCCACCTCTGCAGGGGATGGCTGCTGTGTACAATGGTCTCGGAAATGCTAACGGAAGCCAAGAAATCACCTGTCACGAACTATGAAGCTATTAGTTATGAAAAGCAATATTGATATTTACCTTCTAACTCTTCATACTGGAGGGCAAAGCAGCACAACCTAGATATGCCTGGTGCTGAGCCAAGATAAAGAGAACAATATACATCTTCCCTCCTCTGCCATTTTTGAACTGGAAATAATGCGCACGGTGACAATAATGTGGTGACTGTCATTCAAAGCCCCTTCACACACATAATGATCTGATGTGCTCCTCCCTGTGAATCCTGTATGAAGGTGGGTATTTTGAATGTTATAATGGCCAGAAGCGGGAACGGAGGTAGACAGTTAAGTGATGTGCTCCAGGTGACCCCAGCAGAGCTTGGCGGGACTGCTGCTTTGACCCTGGAGATGAGAGGAGCTCTTCTTTCCACATCAATCCCCCTGGACATATTTCAAACATGCAACTGTTTTTCATTTGGGTCTATCTTTTCTTTGCTAATAATAATCAAAGATCTAAAAGGTACAGATTTATCAAAGAACTGAAGCTACTAAAATTGTTTGCAATGTAGTGAAAGAAACTGCTAAACACCATTTTAAGAAAAGTTGACACAACTGTGACAGAAGAAATAGATGTTTTCCCTGGGTGTTTGGGTTATCTTCAAAACTTCTATTTCTAATGTTCAATGAACGACTAAGATAGTTTTTGTTCTGATATAAAGTGTGTTCATATTTGGAAACACAGAAAACTTTAAAAATACGAAACTGCTCCTAATATCACCAACATGATGTATCCACTATTTACATTTTGATTGTACTTTGGCATATATTTCTTTTTTAAAGCTCACATATTTCTATGTATATTTACAAAATTAGAATAATTCTGAATATAAATTTTGAATTTTCTTTCACTTAACACTGTGCTGTAATTAGAATTATGAAATAGAATCAACCAGTTTTTTAAAGCTAGTTAAAGGAAGAATGAAATAAGACCAGAAAAACCTTAAACTACCATTTGTAACTAATTGTAAAATCCAAAAGCACTTGGCAAGTGGTAAGGCATTTTGAAATATAAATTAATGGAGCTAAATTTTAATCAGTGAGCAAATATTAACTGAGTCTTAAACAGCTGAAATCATTCTAGGAGCCAGGCCTGGAATGTCGTGGTAGCCAAGATACAGTTCCTGCTATTGGGAGCATAGAGTGTCAGAAATTAAGAAAATGCAATAAATTCCAGTGGAGATGGGCTCAATTTGCTTTCACACCAGCTCAAATGGTGTGAAAGAATGGTTTGCAAAGCAAATGAATGATGCATACCATCGGCTAAGAATAGCATTTAATTTACTTACAAGAAGGAACTGTTCTAATTGATTTAAAAATACTCACTACAAATATTTTGTTCATTAAAAATAAGTACCTGTTCAAACACTTATATGCACTAAATAGGAGCTAATACATGAGATTAAAATATGTAGTTATAGGTTTTTTTTGTTTGTTTTTCATTAATCAAATCAGACTGAACTTTCTCCAAGCATGTGAGTGAGGATTTACTGTACCATCCAAAACCTTACTATCTTTAGAGGTGTTAATATTTCTAATTAACGCTAGTCTCATTTCAACTGCTCAGGTAAGAAGACTGTAATAGCAAAAGATATGGAAGATGTTAATCTGCTCCTTAAAAAACAAACAAACAATATTTGACCTGAATTGATACAGTGGCTTTTTTTTTTTTTTTTTTTTTTTTAGATGAGACAGGGTCTTGCTCTGCTGCATCTTGAGTGCAGTGGTGCAATCATAGCTCACTGCAACCTCAAACTCTTGGCTCAAGTGATCCTCCCATCTCAGCTTCCTGAGTAACTGGGACTACAGTCATGCCACGATGCCTGGTTAATTTTTTTTTTTTTTTTATAGAGATGGAGTCTTGCTATGATACCCAGGCTGGTCTCAAACTCCTGGGCTCAAGTGATCCTCCTGCCTCAGCCTCCCAAAGTTCTGGAATTACAGGCATGAGCCACCATGCCCAGCCCATACAGGTGTTTTGATTTGGTTTAATCCCAAATGTCTACAGAGGTCACAGGACTTTACACATTTCTTTGACTTCTTTCTCTACTGGATCATGTGTTATTGTAAAATTTCTTTAATATTATGACTGTGTGATTAAACCCAGGGCAAGCCAGAGTCAATAAATCAATTATATGTGTGTGATGTTATTGATACACATTTTTAAAATCACATTTTAGAAAATCAACAAATTAAGGCACTTTGCAAATCCAATCTACTTTTCTTTCATAAAACAGGAAGGAATATTAGAAAGATAGGAAGTTGAACTTCTCAATAAATGGCAAGAAGGAGATTGTGCCTTGGAGGAAAGGTTGGCATAGAGCCTATATCCTTCCATGCCTGTGGTCTCACCAGAACCAGGGCCAGACCAATAAGAAAGAAGGGAAAAGGGAAATTACAAGAAGCAGAGGATATGGAGAGAAATGAGAAGAAGAAGAGAATGAAAAAGAAGTTGGGAGGGAACAGAAGAGAAGTTCACAGGTAGAACTGGTGGGTGACTGTGGAGAAACTGCAAACCGAGTTAAAGCCCTCCCTCCAGCACTGAAATGCAATAAGACCCCATTGACTCCATCAAATGCTCAGCCCCAACCTTGTCCATTTGGATAAAGTGGATTCCATTTCGTAATGGCTGGCAGTAATGTCACTTCTGATAGGCCGAGGCCCCATGTATACAACCAGTTGACACCTTTATAGCAGTATTTATAGATCAGACACTTTAGAATATGACTGTGGGTTGGGCACATTGGATCTTGTCTGTAATCCCAGCACTTTGGGAGGCCGAGGCAGGAGGATCACTTGAGCCCAGGAGTTCCAGACCAGCCTGGGCAACACCTTGAGAATTCATCTCTACAAAAAAAAAAAAAAAATCTAAAAATTAGCTGGGCATGGTGGCACATGTCTGTAGTCCCAGCTACTAGGAAGGCTGAGGCAGGAGGATCACTTGTGCCTGGGAGGTAGAGGCTGTAAGGAGCTGTGATCACACCACTGCACTCCAGCTGGACAGCAGAGTGAGATGCTGTATCAAAATACATACATACATACATATATACATGCATACATAAATGAGCCTGTGGTAAAGCGGAGAATGTAGGGAACAGAAGTTTATGTGTCAGGAAGCGGACATGTGATACAAGGCTGAACAAGAGGCCCAAGTGGAGGGGCACACAGGGCCATGTCAGTGTCCTGTTAGCTCCATGGTGGAGTTACCTCATTGGTTTGGCCCTGGACTTCAGTTTCTCGGATATCCCAGGCCAAGCTGCCTGAGTACGTCTGCCTGAGACTCATTCTATTCCTGAAAGTCCACAACCATTAGTCGTATTCTTACATCGACTATGGTTCAACGGTATGGTTTCTCTGTAAAAATGTCCTGGCCACTACTTAGAAATGATCTATAATTTCTTGTTTGGGTCTTAGTTTTTCCACTTACACAATTTTTTACTTATTTTATTTTCTATCTGTTTCACAGGCATGTTAATGTGTATGGTTAACAGGCAATCATTAGCAGTTACCAAGTGCAAGATAAATGGCAGAAGGAACCTTTTGATCTGTCCTACACATGATTCTTGGTGAAGGGATTCAGGCCACTCCAGGGGCCAGTCTGGAAGCCATATCTGATCAGGTTGGGGCATGATATGGCATGGCTGTGTCCCCACCCAAATCTCCTCTTGAATTGCAGCTCCCATAATTCCCACATGTTGTAGGAGGGACCTGGTGGGAGACAACTGAATCATGGGAGTGGTTCCCCCATACTGTTCTCGTGGTAGTGAATAACTCTCATGAGATCTGACTGTTTTATAAGGGGTTTCCCCTTCTGCTTGGCTCTCATTTTCCCTTGCTTGCTGCCATGTAAGA
The DNA here is from genome assembly GCA_963573385.1 of Cacajao melanocephalus. Taxonomy (NCBI): domain Eukaryota; kingdom Metazoa; phylum Chordata; class Mammalia; order Primates; family Pitheciidae; genus Cacajao; species Cacajao melanocephalus. The sequence goes on along the minus strand of CAUYLG010044510.1, from coordinate 11,061 downwards.
TGTGCCTCTTGCCTTCCACCACGATTGTAAGGCCTCCCCCACCACATCCAACTGTGAGTCCATTCAACCTCTGTTTCTTTATAAATTACCTAGGTTGGGTATGTTTTTATTAGCAGCATGAAAACAAAATAATATACGGTATCACACCCAAATGAGACCTATTTATCTTCTCTACTTCCATAAGAACTCTGTAATGCTTTTCCTATTGCTGAAAACAACTTCATTGCTGACCAATATGTTATATCATGTTGTTTTCTGTAAATAGGAACATGTTACATAAAGCACCATGGCAAAAACCATGTGATAATCCATTGTAATGACATTCTAAAAATTTAGTAATCACTCAATAAATTCCTTAGCATCTGCTATATACCTCGAATTATACCAGAAGCTTTTAGGATATGGGCAAAAAAAAAAAAAAATTGACATAGTCCCTGCTAAAAAGTAACTTACAACACAGCTGGAAGAAATAAAGCTCACACATAACAAAATTAGGGAACAAGACCATATTCAGTTAAGTGCAAAATTGCAGAGTACGCTCAATTAGTAAGCTAGAGGGTTTATTAGAAATAACAGTAGCTTAACAACTTTCCTACTATAAAACCATAGTTTAAGCCTGCTTTAACATCAGATCTGGTTTCCCACAACTGATTAACCTGAAAATGGTTTAGCACAACACTAATCCTTTAATTTAACAACCTATAAATGCCGTATATAACAAGTTCCACAGAGCCCTTTCTTGGATTCATAATGATGACCTGCATCTACCACACTATCCAATGTTCATTTTAATGAGCACCTCTGGACTTTAATGAACAATCTTAGGTCTAAGTGAGCATCAATTAAACAGAAAATGTCTTCATAGGTATAAATGGTGATGTATCATCTGGGTTAGCGGTATTGAAAGGACACCTGTGAGCATAATGAGGTCTGGATGGCCAGTGTGCCCCCACGATCAGCACCTCCCACCCCTGTCTGACACAGAGCTAAGCTGGGGCCTGGGATGAAAGAAGAAAGCTCCAGCACATAAATATTAGGGGAATACTATAGAAGGAGGAACTCTAAAAGAAGAGAAATACATCTGAGCAACACAGAATCACTGCAGTGTTACCTGCACGCATTCTTAGTTTTCCAAGGACCAGAGGAGGGCATGGCATTAACCCGAGCCCCTGAACATGTCTAATTTTGTAGCCATGCAAAAGAGAATTGGTCCGACTGACTTTGTGGCAGCAGCTGAGCCCTGCTAACTTCCCTTCAGAAGAACTCAGCTTGGGCTAGCAAAGAAAAGACGCCCACTCACCCAGCTACCCGGCAGCTTTGCGGAAGTACTGCAGGGTGAAGACAATGAAGAAAGGCAAGGCTGGAGAAAGCCAAGGCATTCTGCCCTCTCCCAGCAAAGACGGCCTGGATGTGTTCAGGCCCTATCACCGCATCAAGAGAAGAACACCAAGGAGAAGGGAGTCACAAAAACTCTGGCATGATCAGGAAGCACGTGGATTTGGAAAGGACACATTATTGCCCAAGCTTGACTTCACTGATTTCCATGACTAAGTCACCTGAAGACAGAAAACTCCTTTCAAGTTAAACTTTAAGAACTACAGCTCTGTTACTTAAGAGTCCAAAGCAAATATTATCAGGACCAGTGTCTCTGAGGAAACAGCTGTCAACAACTCTGCAATTCCTTTATCCACTGCATGCTAACACTCATCCCGAGCCCAGCAAATGTCCTTCTATGCCTGGTTACAAAGACTGGGGCGTTACCAAAATTCATCATTCCTCCTTCTCTCACCCTGATAGCACGGGAGTTTCTAGGGGATCTGGAGAGAACCCTTTATTAAATTTTGGAACATGAGAAAGGCTGGGTGGTACCCATTTGTCATTTGTAAGTGGGTGCTGGATAATTTCCATCTGACCATAATGCCTGTAGGTTTATTTTTTTTTTTCCTGCTCACTGCCTTCCTATGATACTAATTTAAGGGTTCCTTTAAACCCAAATTTAGCTCTCTGTGCCCACCTAGATTGCTCTGAGAATTGAAATAGTCCAAGCTATTTGCTTTGGAAAATATACTCCATTGTGAATAAAAGGTCTAGGGCCAAAGTGTTTCCTTCTGTCACAAAAAAAGAGAAAAGACAGAACAGGGAAGGGGCAGGGGAAGTCTGATAAAAATGGACTGTCTGTTCAATTACCTATAGATTTTCCCACTGGGCTTTACTTCAGAAAGTTGTACAGGTTAATGCTATCCACAGGCCCTGGGCACTGGTGCCCCATGGCACAGCTGCCTGCGGGATGAAACATGGTACACTAATAGCACACTTATTAGATTTTCTGCATGGTTACATAAGCCTACAAAAGGGAAAAATGTAAATGATTCAAGAAGATATTCTTCATGTGGTTTTCATGAAATCTTTAATATCTTAAGACTTAGGAAGAACTCTCCTGGCAAGATACAATCAATTTTCATGCTTCATTAGGAAAATAGCCCTTTCAGTAATGTTATGGAAATGGCTACAGGCAAAAGAGAAAAAATATATATACTCTGGACTGAACAAAACCCCAAGGCATTTTGGACGAAATCCTTTCTCTGTACCCACAGCATATCTGAAAGCAGAAGCCATGCTCACTTGCGGTGTGGGGGGGATTGTATTTTGACTAGCGAAATCACAGAATTTCGCTTCATCTAGGTGGCATTGTTATCAATCTGCTTAGTCTTTCATGAATTTGAATGGACTGTAGCTTAAACCAACAATCACCCTCAAAGCACTGCAATGATATGAAGGAAACAGCTGACATGGGGCCTGCGGAGGTGGGAAAATGGTGGATTGGAGAGAGGCCACATACACAGTGAATTTCTGTAAAGGCAGAGGCAAATTACGTCACCTTCCTGCTTTCCTTTTTATTTAAAATCTACAGCTTTTCAAGACAATTTCTCTTTATTTCAGGGGAACCAAGAATGCAAAAATAAATGTCTTAAGCACACTGTTTACATTATTTTTTTTCTGACACTTGAATAGTTGACAAACTCTTAAATCACTTTTTCAAAACCCAATGTTGATACCAAATTCTACTTTTTGGACTCAAAAAAACCTGTCTTTATAATAGCTCAGTTTAAAAGCCTTGTCATACTGTAGTTATATGTCCTCAAGGAAGTTATTGTATGCAGAGATCTGCAGACATTCTTGAAAGGTGAGGAGTATACAAAGATATAACCTGCAGGAACCTAGCAATCTAGCTTCAAAATGGTTTCATTCATTCATTCATTCGCATAAGCACTTCCATCAATTTACTTTCAGTATCCCTCATATATGGGATTAGTGCCCATCTATAAGAGACCCCAGAGAGTGACCTCACTCCTTCCACCATGTGAGGACACAGCAAGAAGGTGTCATCTACGAACCAAAAAGTCCCTCCCCAGACACTCAATCTGCTGGTACCTCAATCTCGGACTCTGCAGCCACCAGCACCGTGAGTAATAGATTTCTGCTGTTTATAAGTTTACTGTATTTTGCTATAGTGGCCCAAATGGACTAAGACACTGCCAAACGCCAAAAATATATCCGCCTCAAAGGAAAAAAGTTTGAAACCATTCAACTGGAGTGAACGTGGCACACTCTCTTGTTCTCTGACTTGGACAGCTGATATGAGCCTGCTTTTCTGTGTGAAGAATGTACAGACTGCTGCGGCTGAAATGATCCTCCCACCTCAACCTCCTGAGTAGCTGGGACTACAGGTACATACCACCATTACTGGCTAATTTTTAAATTTTTTTGTAAAGACAAGGTCTCAGTATGTTTCCCAGGCTGGTCTCAAACTCCTGCGCTCAAGTGGTCCTACTGCCTCAGCTTTCCAAAGTGCTGGGATTACAGACACGAGCCACAGCGCCTGGCCCTCCTCTTGTCTTGTTAAGTTATGATGATGCCCAGAACAAGTCAGCTGCTATGAGCCTGCTTTTCTGTGTGAAGAATGTACAGAGGTTGAAAAGAGCTTCCTTCTTCTTCCCTCTGTCCTTCCCATTGCTGTGCACCTTCATGGGTCATACAGGTTATATGAGACTCTGGAGGGTCAGAGCGGAACAGGTTACAGCCCTTGTTCCCTAAGAGCCCATGGTCTCGCGGAGAGACAGACACCAAAAACCATCACAGCTCACTGGGATCAGTGGTCCAGTGCAGGTAGCTGACTGGTGCTCCAAGAGCAGAGAGGAACAAGACTGTTTCTGTATGCCTGTGTGCACAGGAGCGGGAGGTGAGAGATGGCTGCTGTCAGGAATGCGGCACAGAGAAGACAAGATGTAAGCTGAATCCTGAAAGATGAGCAAAGCAGTTACCAAAGACAGAAGGGCACCATTTCCATAAACGCTGAAAAGTGCTTGTGAAACAATGGCGGCGTAGCATAAACGCATGCCGTGTTTGGGAGAATGGCCAGTGATTTGCGAGGACTCCACCAGTTCTTTCAGGGCTGGAACAGAGCATCATCACACATAACAGTATGTGTATGTAATATGACAAGCAATTGAGCTCCATTTGAGAAATGAGAACTCCAAGCACCTTCTCTCTACTTCATGGAAGGAGAGCCATCTCAGGCACCACCAGCCCTCTGTGGCAGCCATGGGGTTCGTTCATACCCCCCTGGCTAACCGCACTGTGTGCATGTACTCAGGCCACACTGCTTCCCTTTGTCTACCCCAGGTGGCCGTATTCTTCAAAGCTCTGTTCAAGTTCTAATTCTCGCAGATGCCTTACTTGCCCACTCCTACCCAGCAACTCAGAACATTTACTGATTGTTACCACTCCCCTGGTCTGTCCTAACTCAGAGATTGCCTTGTGTCATAAAAGCAACATACCTTAGATTTAGATACCATGTTATCACTCACGAAGCACTTTAATGTACATCATACCCTTAATATCCCCAGTAATTCTTTCAGATAGGTATTAGGCCCACTTTTTAGATCAGTAAACTGAGGCTCACATAGGTTAAGGGAAGTTCCCAGGGCCACAGAATATGTAACTTGTGGAGTCAGGACTAGAAAACAAATCTACGGAGTCTATGAACAGTGCTCTCCCATTACACCCCTGGGTCCTTCTCTTGACTTTTTTTTTTTTTTTTGAGACATGGTCTCACTCTGTCATCGAGGCTGGAGTACAATGGTGCAATCACAGCTCGCTGCAGCCTTGACTGCCCTGGCTGAAATGAGCCTTCCACCTCAGCCTCTTGAGTAGCTGGGACTACAGGAGCACACCACTCCTCCTGGCTAATTTAAATTCTTTTTTTGTAAAGACAAACTCTCACTATGTTCCCCAGGCTGGTCTCAAACTCCTGGGCTCAGGCAGTCCTCCTGCCTCAGCTTCCCAAATCATGTGTTGGGATTACAGGCATGAGCCACAGCGCCCAGCCTTTCTCTTGACTTACGAATTTATTAGGACACCAATACAGCAATCCCACTACTGGGTATCTACCCAGCGGAAAATAAGTCACTATTCGAAAAAGATATTTGCACAAGCATGTTTACAGCAGCATAATTCACAATTGCAAAATCGTGGAACCAACCCAAATGCCCGTCTATTGAGTGGATAAAGGAACTGTGATACACACACACACACACACACACACACACACACATACACACACAAAATGGAATATCACTCAGTCATAAAAAGGAACAAATTAATAGTATTTGCAGTGACCCAGAATGAAAATTCTAGGTCAGGAATGGAAAACCAAGCATTTTATGTTCTCACTGATATGTAGGAGCTAAGCTATGAAGACACAAAGGCATAAGAATGACACAATGGACTTTGGGGACTTGAGGGGAAGAGTGAGGGGGCAAGGGATAAAAGACTACAAATACGGTGCAGTGTATACCGCTCAGGTGATGGGTGCACCAAAATCTCGCAAATTACCACTAAAGAACTCACTCACGTAACCAAATACCACCTGTACCCCAATAACTTATAGAAAAATAAAATTAAATTAAAATTTAAAAAGTTATTATGATGCCACTTGTTTTGAATAAGTACATGTTTTACCCTTGTGATGCAACGCAAATGAGGAATGACCTACCATCAATTCTATTTCCTTGTGTCCTCCGTGACACTGTAGAACAGTGCTATCCAAGCAGAGAGTAGCAGCTTATTCATCCAGTCAATAACCATCCACCAAACATCCAGGAAGTGCTCACCAGTACTGCACTAGGTATTAGGGAGACAGAGGTGAGTAAAATTCAGTTGAGACTCCATGCCTTGTTGGGAGCCAGGCACATACAGAGGTCACCAGTATGCAGGGCAATAAATGACTCTACAGACGCATCAAGATGCTGAAAGAAGAAGCCAGAAGCAACTCACTCTGCATACAAGCGTACGGGAAGCTCTAGATGGGTCGTCTTTGAACATATCCTCAAGATGTGTTTTCAAAAGATAAACTCAATAAATGGCTTAAAAAGTAACGAAAGAGGAAGGAAAGGAAAACAAGAAAGAAGGAACGAAGTAGGAAACTTGGGTGGGCCCACATGGACTGTGCACATCTGTCCAGCAGAGTGTAGAATGTGTCTGCTTCCCAAGGGCAATGCATTGGTTTAGCCACAGGATTTTCTTCAAAGGAGGTCCTTAACATGCAGTGGATACTTCTCTGATTTTGGTCAGGGTGCCATCCAGCTGGACATCACTGGCTTGTGACACCTGCTATCTGCCCAGATCATGCGCCGAAACAAGGCATCAGTTTCCCTCTGCTTACAATAGAAGCCAAGAGAAGGGGCTGAATACAGGCACCTTTTAGATTCATACCCAGGGAAGAGAGACTCTACTTGTCACCTCTTCACAAACTTTTTTTTGTTTTGAGACAGAGTCTTCCTCTGTCGCTATGCTGGAGTGCAGTGGCACAATCTCGGCTCACTGCAACCTCCACCTCCTGGGTTCAAGCAATTCTTCCGCCTCAACCTCCTAAGTAGCTGGGACCACAGGCGCGTGCCACCACACCCAGCTAATTTTTTAATATTTTTGGTACAGATGCGGTTTCACTGTGGCCAGGATGGTCTCGATCTCTTGACCTCATGATCCGCCCACCTCGGCCTCCCAAAGTGCTGGGATTACAGGCGTGAGCCACCGCACCTGGCCCACAAACTTTTGAGTGTCTACTATACGCCAGGCAGACCACAGCGCAAAAAATTAAGCTTAATAATCCTTAACTATCATTCTCTGGTTCCAGGCCTCTTCAGAAGCTTGGCTATTTATTATCTAATATTCTTGTGAGTCCCTGTGTCTGAATTTCTGTGTTTAGGCTCTTTTAGGGAGATAGTAAGGAACTGGCATCCATGTGAATTTTTTTTTAAAAGCCTTCTCTGCCTGAAAATGCCAGACACATTTTAGATGTCAAAACTAACGTGGCATTCAGGGTGGGTGACTGATCCATGTGAGTGCTCTTAAGTGGGTGTAGAAGCCTGTCTGGCTCATTGTCTTTCCTGCACACGCGCATTCAAATGCTCACAGGCTTATAGGCCATAAATAGCTCTTAGGGGAGTGTGAGATTACATCACAGACTCAAGAGGGCCCCGTTACCTGAAATCAGTGAATGCTTGACACTCATCTCCCCAAAAAGGCACGCTGTTAAAAATGCAGAACTAGACTCACCCTGACCCCCAGAAAACTACCACTTCCAGGCATTGTTATGGGCTGAATTTTGTCCCTCCAAATTTATATGTTGACATCCTGACCCCTAATACCTCCAAATGTTATTTGGAAATAGGACTGTTGCAGATAGAATTAGTTAACAAGAGGTCATCCTGGAGTAGGGGGTCCCTAATCTGATAGAACGGGTGTCCTTGTAAAAAGGGGAAATGTAGGCCAAGCACAGAGGCTCATACCTGTAATCCCAGCACTTTGGGAGGCCGAGGCAGGCAGATCACGAGGTCAGGAGTTCAAGATCAGCCTGGCCAAGATGGGGAAACCTCATCTCTACTAAAAATACAAAAATTAGCTGGGCGTGGTGGCGGGTGCCTGTAGTCCCAGCTACTCAGGGAGGCTGAGGCAGGGAATCACTTGAACCTGGGAGGAGGAGTTTGCAGTGAGCTGAGATTGTGCCACTGCACTTCAGCCTGGGCAACAGAGCGAGACTCCTTCTCAAAAAAAAAAAAAAAAAAAAAAAGGAAATGTGGACTCAGGAACACAGGCAGAGTGCTCTGGGAGGACTGGAGTGACAAGGCCACATGCTAAGTAAGGAGCCACCAGAAGCTAGGGAGTGACCCGGAACGGATCCTTCCCCAGCATCCTCAGAGGAAGCATGGCCCTGCCCACACCTTGATCTCTGACTTCCAGCCTCCCTAACTGTGAGACACTCAATGTCTGTTGTTTAAGTCACCCAATTTCTGGTACTTAGTTATGGCAGCCCTGGAAGAACATTACAGGCATGTAATGCCTTTTGTGTGTGAAGGAATGACTTCATCATCCAGTGGCTGGAATTCAGTTATTATGTGATGCTATCAACAACATTCACTTCCTCTTCACATATACTGTGCCTCACCTGAATTGCAAAATTCCCATTGCAAGTTAAGACAGGTACCTTACACAGTGACCTGGGCTGCCTCTCTTCTAGAAAGGACAACTCTGTCAGTCAGGTTATCCACAGCAAACATGATAACGCAGTCCACTATTTCTCAGGTATCTACCTTTGGTAGACGCTTCTCCTGCTCCTTGAGAAGTTCCCAGTAGTCAAACAGTCATGGAGAATTCTTTCTTATTAAAGAACCCAATCTAAGAGCCACTGACATTTCTATACTGATGTATGTCTACACTTACAGATTTAAGACATCAAGTTATACAGAAGGAAAGTTTATTCAAAATAGATCAAAACATCCCAAATTCAAGTTCCATTCATTGGCAATTGGCTATTAGTAATTTTACCCAACAACAAATTAATAATTCATTTGGGCCAGGCCTGGTGGCTCATGTCTCTAATCTCAGCACTTTGGGAGGCCAAGGCAGGAGGATCACTTGAGGCCAGGAGTTTGAGGCCAGCCTGGGCAACATAGCAAGACACCATCTGTACAAAAAAGCTTAAAAAATAGCCAGGCATGGTGGCATGCACTTATAGTCCCAGCAACTTGGGAGGCTGAGGTGGAGGCATCACTTGGGCCCAGGAGTTTGAGGGTGCAGTGAGCTATGATCATGCCAGTACTCTCCAGCCTGGGTGACAGAGTGAGACTCTCCCCCTAAAGAAAAGAAAAAAAAAGAATTCTCTTGGAAGTTTTTGCTTTTTTAGAAATAAGATTAGCTAAGAAAATTAATAATGCAAAGAAGTTAGGGGTGGGTGGGGTGAGAGAATAGGAATATTTAAATTATTTTTTTTTAAATTCAAAATTGGTTTAAAATAGTTATCCCATTTCCATTCCACCATGACAATGAAGGTGCTGACTTTCAGTGTCTGTTACTGTGGCCTATTACTTAGATGTTAGACACTTAGACACTGAAAGTGTCTGTTACTTAGATGACCAGTGAAGGCTGGTCATCTAAGACTTGTGTACCATCTAGAGCAGGGGTATCCAATCTTTTGGCTTCCCTGGGCCACACTGGAAGGAGAAAAATTGTCTTGGGCCACACATAAAATACACTAACACTAACGAGAGCTGATGAGCTAAACAACAACGACAACTTGGAAGTCTTGGCCAAATGTTTCTGGGGAGGCCTCGACAGCAGAGGTGAATGGGGGGATGGGAGTGGGGAGAGTGGAATAACTCCATGGCGTCATCAGAAGGACTCCCTGAAAGCCCTGTTACTCCTCTCTGTCCCAAGTTCACTTTGTCCAGGGTGATTGCTCTTCCTCCCATCTCACCCTCCTCTTTCACAGGTCCCTGTTCTGATGTTCCCCAACCCTTACCCCACACCATATTTTCTCTTAAGGAGCAATTTGGCTTAACCTCAGTTTAATCATTAACCTTTCTTACCTCGCAAGGAATAACAAGCGAAATAAGCACAGAATTTGTCCTCCTTAGATGGTGAGGAAAGAGGAGAATTGTAAACGTTTATGACTTACTATATTTTTCTTTAATTCATTCCACATTCCATATTAATGTAAAAAGAACTGGGAAGACTGTTAGGAATACTCTGTCATACCAGCATCATTCTATTTGAGCCCTTTATCCTATATTATTAAATGTAGTTATAATTATATTTTCTATTTTCCTTCCTTTTAAACTACAAAACAGTCTTTCACTTAATGAAAGAGGTGACAGAATATGGTGCTCATGGTACATGCTCAATATATTTAATCTATTATTTATGATCATTAATGCTGGATTTATACTGAAATAATTTACCACTTTTAAAACACAATTCTTAAAATATAAGTTGCCCCTCCCTCCATACATACATGTTTCTGTTTGTGGTCATTAGATCATGCTGCTAACGACTTTGCCTAAACAATTTATTCATTTAACATCTACACACCAGGCACCCAGCTACTTTGGGGACAAAGACAGGTATGACAGCATCTTTTCTGCCCCAAAGGGATAATGGGATGGAGACATGAGGACATTACTTTGACATGGGGCACTCCTTTGGCCAATGAAGTAAAGGTCAGTGAGTGAGCACACAAAGAAATGATTAACATGTCATAGAAAAGGTTATGAATGTAGTGCCAGTTACGGGACACTTCATTTCGCTCTCATGAGATTTGATCAGTAAAGGAATTAACCATGTAAAGAGAAAATCGGGAGCAACCTTGCCAGTCTGTGAACAAAAGACTGAACAAAAGCCAATGCCAGTTCTTACCAGTAAGGTACAAACAGTTATGCCAAGGTTCTGTGGGGTATGTAGAATGTGTTCTCTCTGTACCCTGTCTTGAATTTTATTTTGCACGTCCCAGAAAGCCAAGAAACTCATGCACCTGATTGCAACATATATAGTCATATTCTGATACCACAGTTTGAATGGCAAGATTATTCAATCCATTTTCCTACCAGAGAGCTTCATCTGCTTTCTCTGACTTCTCTATGGATCCACAACAGTCAATGCTTTAAAAAGTACTCAGGACATAGACCAATACAAAAATAAAGGTAATTGTGATTAATCAACTGAACA